>PVKS010031964.1:0-22980 GCA_004027875.1 Aplodontia rufa
TCTGTTGATACTAGAATTTATGTTGAAGCAGTAGGACAGACGGCTGACCTAACAAAGCCTCAAATTGAATGACTTTCAGTGCAACAGGAGCGAAAGCTCCCTAGGGAACTTGGAGGTGGAGGGAAGGGGATGGGGAGGGGGGAGGGTATACGAAGATCTCATAGGAGTCTGGTGATGGGGAAGATGGGGGAACCATTCCCGAAGCCGATGTTATTCCTACACTAGATACCCATTTAACACATGAGTTCTTCTGGGGGAAACTGCATTAGATGAAACCCATAGTAGCTTATCTATGTGTTAGCATTACCCCTGGTTATTAAAGTTTATACACAATGATTGCTACAGTTTTGACAATGTTTCCCCCTTATCTGTATCCTGTATCGCAATATACTTCTAATAAATGTGGAAAAAAAATTAGGGTTGGAACCACCTTATGATTCAGCTATCCCACTCCTAGGTATTTTCCCAAATGAGCTACAATTGGCATACTACAGAGACACAGCTACATCAATTTTTATAGCAGCTCAATTTACTTTAGCTAAACTATGAAACCAACACAGATGCCCCTCACTGGACAAATGGACTCAAGCAAATATATATATATATATATATATATATATATATATTAGTGTGTGTGTGTGACACACACACACAATGAAATTCTACTCTGCTATTAGAGAGAATAATATCATGTCAGTTGCAGCCAAATGAATGGAGATAGACAAAATTATGCTGATTGAAATATTCCAAACTCAGACACTTAAAGGCCAAATCTTTTCTCTCATAGGTGGAAGCTAGAGTAAAATCTAAGACAGATTAAAAATTAGTTATGCTCAAAAATAAATTCAACATAGGTGAATTTTTATAAAAGCAGGAGGAACCATAACTATGAAGCTGGAGGGAGAAGAGGAGAGGCAGGGAGGGGAGGGAGGGATCAGGGGAGTTATCAATGCAGCTGGAGGGAGAGATTGGGGGATTATCAATTCAGTTGGGGACCCTTGACTCCCATGCAAGGCCCAACTATACATAGGCAGGCAAAGAGGATCTGAAAATTAAAAAAGTAATACACATGTATAGACTCAGTTCTATGGGGGTAAAGAAGGGGAGACATGAGATCAGGCAGTGGTCAAATGGGGGAGACCTTGGAATAGGATCACCCTTAACTTACTTTGTCAATATCCATATATGCATGAATATTAACAACAATTTCCTTCAATATGTAAGACAATATTGAATAGTTCTAAACACTTTTTGTTGTCAATTAAAATTCATCTCCCAGTTTCCTTCTTTTTGAGATACTGATATTTTTGGAATGAAAGTGGTGTAAGTGGATATAATTAACCTCTTCCACATATGCTATGGTTTGGTTACAGGGTGGTCCCTAACAGTTTATATAATGAAGGCTTCATCCCTATTTTATATTTTGAGTTGGTAGAACCTTAAGAGTTGATCTCTAGTGGAAGTATTGAGAACACAGAGGTTCTACTCTCATGAATGTATGGATGCTATCTCAAGGGAATAAGGCTAGGTGTCTTGGACTGGGTTAGTTCTTGATAAGGTAGTTGTTATACATCAAGAATGCTACCTGCATTTGTCCTCTTTTTTTTTAAGAGAGAAGGAGAAAGGGGGAGAGGGAGAGGGAGAGAGAGAGAGAGAGAGAGAGAATATCAATTTTTATTGAGTTTTTCACATGGGTGCTGAGGTTTGAACCCGTGTACTTGCACATGCTGTATTTGCCCTCTTCTGCATGTATTCATTTCCCTTTCCACTTCTCTGCCATCCTGTGGTGCACCCAAAGAGCACTCACCAAGGTGTTGGCACCATGCTTTTTGGACTTTACAGCTACCAAAATCATTAGCCCAATGAACCCTTTTTCTTTATGTCATCTAGCATCAAGTACTTTATTATAGCAACAAAAATAAGACTTAAAACACCATGAAAGAAGTACTAAAATGTGGTTAGCTTTTGTAGGATGCATGTTAAGCTGTGTTCAACTAATCATTAAAGTTCCACTATCATTTCCTATAATTATTTCAGAAATCCAAACATTAGAGAATTATTACATGGCATAGTGATTATTATTCATCCACAGATGACAAACCAGATGATAGGGAACAAATTTTGATACTTTTCTTACTAGGAATAAATAAAGAAGCTTATTGTCATCACATCTTCTGGCTTGTAATTTTGTGACAAAAGAAGAGGTCAGTCTAAACGGTAAGCCAACACAGGGAGATAAGAGTCCAGAGGAATCACAGAGAAATGAGCAGGGGCTTAACTCACATACTCTTAGAGCCTATCCTATCCCTCACTGGATAGTAATATGTTTCCACATTTTTATAGTTGGTTTGAGTAAATTTTCTTACATTTGAGAGCATCTTAATTTACATAAGCTATAAATTTGGGTAATAAAATATAAACTGGTTTTGGGGATGCATATCCTATACAAGATGTAGATCTGACAAACTGCATAATAAAATCTTTTCTCTATCATTCAAGTTTGCATTCAAGAAAAATAAATTCACCTAAAAATTGTTTCATCTATCAGTGCTTGCCCAACAGTTTCATATGAGCATAATATTTATTAATTAAAATTATTGAAGGAAATATTCATACTGATACCTTCAATAATAGCATAACAAAACACTATTTGTTTCTTAATATGATAAAAGTTTATATTGCATATTATGTAGTCCTTAACCATTCAATGGAATCATATCACACTTAAAATATTCTTTTCTAACAAAGACTCTTGCCCAACTCAAGTAATTTGGCCTCAAGTCTAAGGACCCATAAGACTATGAGGTCTCATACTTTAGGCCTCAGGGCAAATGTTAATTCCTAGAGGCTTTATCTTTCTATCCTATCTAAATCCATCTCCTTCTTCCATTACTGCTAATCACCCTGTTTATATCCATCATAGCTTTTATCACTAGCCTGAAAGCATTTTGCTTAATTGTTTCTTTGCTTGTTCATCTCCATCTATGTCAGGAAATTATAAATTCCACTCTGACAGGGACCTCGCTTGCCATTCTCAGCATTAAATTCTCAGCAAATAGACTAGTGGTTGACTCACAGTAGGCAATCAATGAATATTTGCTTAATAAATGAGTGAATGATTTAATAAATGAATGTCTTTTTAACACACCAGGTTTTTCTGTTTTGTTTCATATCATTCTAGATAATATGTGAGATATAATTTTCTATTCAAATTATAATGCTGTTAGTGGTCAATTAGATTTTAAAAGCCTACCTTAAATGCATTTGTATGAGATATTATCCATCATGACACTATTAATTTTTCAATTCATGAAGTAATTAGGCTCTCCCTTTTGAGTGATGAGGAAAATCTTTAGATAGTTGAAACTAGGGAGGAAAGGGAAAATTCCAAAGGAGAACTGGACTCTTGCAGTGCAGGGCTTCTAAATGGACAATTCTACTTCCTATTTCAAATTAGACCCCAATAACATTTCCTTGATAAACAGCTTGGCAATTTCAGGGATGTGAGTTTTTTCTCTGTTTATCTGACCTCAAATTACAGTGAAATCCACAAGCATTTAAAAGTACAAAGAGTGCAAGGCCGATTCTGATGCTCATTTCACATCTACAATTACACAACTCGAAACACAGGAGAACAAAACTGAATATAAACACTCCAATACTAGTCTCTTCTCAAATAAAATAAAGAAACCTAGGGCACCAGTCTATACTGTGTTTTCAAACAAGTTGAATTTAGGTTGAGAATATAAAACATTTTTTTCATCACAGATTTAATAGAAACTATGCCTAATTTTTAAACAGGGATATTTGAGTCAAAAATTCATCTGTTCTTCTACCATTGGTAAGGAAAAATATTTAATCAGCCACGATATTCTATTAATCATTCTTTTATTTTCTGTATTCAGAAGCTTTGACATCCAAAGCCTAGCTGATATTAGAGGTTGGTTGATTTTATTCCCACTAAATGAATTTTCCTCCTCCACTGTCCTTTAAAGACACCTTGGAGTGTGGCTGTATTTTTTTTACCCATTTATTTTTACATTCATTCCTGGCATTATCATAGAAAATCATTAAGACAAGACAGTTTTCTTAGTCAGATATTCAATGGGATCTCTCCATGAGTCCATAGGACCAATTAACAGGCAGGAGACAATGTACGAGAGACATCTAAGCCAAATATTCTTGCAATTCATCCATTTAAGACAAACTTCAATATAATTTCTCACAGACCACATCATTTTATGATGCAGTGCTGCTGTAGAAATCAGTGTATTTTTTTGGTTTTATGAATCTGATAACTCTTACAGTTTATGATGGATATATCAGGTCATATAGGAAGTTCCATAATCAAAGACTCATTTTCTACCGTGGCCTAGTAGCAATTCAGAAACTTTTTATCTAAGGAAGAAAATTATCTAAAGAGAATAGTCTAGCTTTCCCAAAACATTATGGCTTAATTAAACTATTTTCAAAATTATTATAAATGTGAAGTTTGAAGTTTCCCTACACAAAGAAATGATAAAAGCTTTAAGAGATGAAATGCTAACTACCCTAATTTGATCATTACACCTTGTGTGTCTAATAATACCATAAACCCACAAATATATACAATTAATGAGTGCCAGTTATGAACATTTAAAATTTTTAAATTAAATCTGTATAAGCCAGGAGTGGCATATACTTGTAATACCAATGACTCCAGAGGCTAAGTCAGGAGAATTACAAGCTCAAGATCAGTCTCAGGAAATCAATGAGATCCTATCTTAAAATAAAAAATAAGTTTTAAGCAACACATAATCTAGGGGAACCATAGATAGTAGTGGGGGAGGAAAGACGCATGAGGGAGTGATTATAGGAAGTGATCTAGGGGAGGATCAACAATGTAGCTTATTCTTTACTCCCCAAGAAGCTAAGTAATATGCAATCATTTAATTCTGGAAAATGCACAATCATATATATATATATATATATATATATATACACACACATACATATGCATATACACATATATATAGAAGAGTGAAGCGACTGGGGTATGGATGATATGGGGGTGATTCTAGATTAGGATTAGGGGCATATCATATTTTTACTATATGTTCATTTATGATTGCACAACAATCCAACTCCTCAATAGAATAAAAAGAGAAAACAGATGGGGGCTGGAGAGGCGGCTCAGTGGTAGAGTACTTGCATGGCATGTGTAAGGACCTGGTTTCATTCCCAGCACAACTAAAAAATAAATAAATAAAATAAAAATTAAAAATAAATAAAAAATAAGAAAGGCTGGAATAGAGCTCAGTGATACAGCATCTCTGGGTTAAATTTCCAGTATGAAAAACAAATCAAACACCATTTTTAAAAAATTAAATCTGTACTATAAATATGTGCTATAAAGGTAAAAATGTAGATTATCTGAAATATTTTTAAAGCCCTTTTTTATGCAATTCTAATCAGTGTTCTGAGTTGCATATAATTTCATTCAATTGATACCATTTCTACGAACTACATTACATCTGAAAGGCTATGTACAGAATTTGTCACTGAGGTTAAAAATATAATCAGAGGTTGTAAATTATTTCTAAGAAATTGATGACATCATATTGTCATTTCTGATTTTCTCCACATTTTCCTTAGTTTTGCTATATATCTTTCAATTAAAACATGACAGAGCAAAAAAAAAAAAAAAAAACAAAACCCTGTCTTAAATTAGGTACACATTTAATTTGGCTTTATATATACTGAGATAATTTTGAACAGAAAGCTGTATACAAGATAAGGTCAAGTAAAGCATAACGTGCTAAAGTCAGTAAACTCCTGCTTTCATGTATTTTTTGAGTTTTGATGATTATGATGTTAAATGAACTCAGTAGTACCTCAACTGGGATCTATACCTGCCAGCTCTTCAAACTCCAGCACATGGCTTCATATTGGAATAAAATCCTTCACACACACACACACACAAACACACACACACTTCAAAATAAGTTATCCATTGCTAACACTGTGTTTCCATTAAGTAAAATATGTTGTTCATTTTTAAAAAGGGATTTCTCCTGTGTTTTGCTGATCAGAACATATACTCTTCATAAAAATTTATGGGTATACATGGAAAACTCTAAGATGCTGCTGTACTTTTGCACATGAACAGACTGCTGGCAGCTAATCCCCCTGATTATGCAAAGATCAGGTTTGGATTTTCCACTTCAAAAGTGGTAAATTGGTTCTTTTATGTTCTGTAACAAATAAACCACCTAGTGGCTTGGCCAGGCAGAGAAGTCTGGAAAAAACACAAGCAGAGAAGACTGCTGATAATGGTGAAGGCTAACTGTAAAAAGTAAATATCTACCAAAAACATAATCTTTCAGTACAGTTCTATAGATACTGAGTTATAAATGTTCAGAACATGATTCTTGAGATCAC
The DNA here is from genome assembly GCA_004027875.1 of Aplodontia rufa. Taxonomy (NCBI): domain Eukaryota; kingdom Metazoa; phylum Chordata; class Mammalia; order Rodentia; family Aplodontiidae; genus Aplodontia; species Aplodontia rufa. The sequence continues at coordinate 6,421 of PVKS010031964.1, forward strand.
TGAAAATGCAGTGGTAAATTCTAAGAACACCTAAACATAGTAAATGGTATGAATTTAGACATAATGTTTATCATATATATATATATATATATATATATATTTGTATGTATGTATATATATATACATGCACTCATGAACATGCTCATGTATGTGTACACATACATGTATATATGTGCATATATACATATATGTATGTTTGAATGTGTATGTGTACATTTTGAGTAGGGACAAAATTATATACTAAATATACACATACATGAGCAAGAGCAGAGAAATTAAATGAAAGTCTCAACTGCAAACTTATGTTCCTCCTTGATTTAGGAAGAAACAAAAATATTTAGTAATTAATTTTCTGGCAACTTTAATTATTTTCCCAAAATCTGTGTTGCACTTTTCATTATACATGTTATTACATGTATAATGTTATTACATGTAAATAACATGCTATTTAAGGATTGATGCTTTTGGTGGGTTTCTGGTTACTAACATTATATTTTTTTCTAGAAATCATATCTAGATGTTCTAGAAATCATATTAGATGTCCTGCCAAAATAAGAGAATTTGAAGAAATATGTTGATAAGGAAAGAAAGGTCAGAAGATAGATTTTAAAATAGCAAGGTCTTGAGTAAAGCTATCTTAATCAACAGATGTAGCAGTCAATCCAATACGAAGTAGTATTTTCAACTAGGCATGTGGACAATATGAAACCTCAAGCAGCTAATTATATGTTAAAATAAAGTGGAGGTGCCATGGAAATAAGAAATAATTTACTTAAGAACTTATTGTCACTGAAACCTAACCTTAATGAATACAATCTCAGCCACATGAAGCATCTAACTTTAAAACATCCATGCAAGGATAGAGATGTTTAAAGAGTTCAGATTGTTTATATATATATCAGAACTATCTGATTGTTTATATATATATATACATATATATATGTGTATATATATATATATATATCAGAACTATCTGAAGAAATCTTATTCAAACTGGTATTTTTATGCAAGTCAAAGATCCTTTATATCCCATGGATATATAGATGAAACAAATTACTGGATTTGACTGTGAATTCTTGGCAAGTCATAGAAACCACCCAGATGAGTGAGAAAATTTTACCAACTACTCTTTACCATCACTTTAGCATCTGTCCTTGGAAAAAAATAGGACATATATTATTTCTTCTAACATCAAGTGATAAAATGCTGATTCAAAATGGCACAAGTCACAATTTCTTAGAAGTAGGAAGTTAGTCTTCCTCATTCCAAATATTCCTTCCATTAGGCCAAACTGACTTGTTTCCAAAACTTATTCTTCTTTGGTATTTCTCTCTCCCTCATTTCTATGTTTTTCAATATACTTGTCAATTTTTAATTCTCTGTTTTTTCTTACTTTGTCTCTCCCTTTCTCAACATATTATGAAACTGACTCTTTGGCATTTTTACATTATGTCAATTACAGCTTGATTATAAAGCCATTTCAGGATGATCATAGATGATAATCCTCCTAAGTTATACTTTTCTTGAAATTATATATTTTCAATGGGCTATACAATTAAATTGTGGTCAGTTGTCTGAATTCATACATATATATTCATATATATATATGTATGTATCTTTCTTGAGCGATGATTATTCAATACTGTTTACTTTTGAATGCATAGAATTTTGATAACTGCAATTTTCCTCAGAACATTGAAGATGCTCAGCCTTCTTTAACTCCAGTTATCATGCTATCATCGATCTTTGAAAGATTTCTGTGATTTTTCATTCAATTAAAAACTGTAATCACCATAAAAACATAATAAAACTTTAAGGTGATGAATATGCTAATTACCCAATAATTTACATGAATAAAACATCCCACTGTACCCCATGTGTTGAATACAAATATTGTTTCAGTCACAAATAAAATTAAATTTTAAAGAGTTCTCTAATGAAAATTCTTTAGCTGCTTCTACTCTTCAAAAGCCTATTACTCTAATGCAGCCATTTAATCTCCTAGACAGCTGTGATGAACTTCATATATACCAATATCCTCTGTTCATGCTGCCCAGGTCTGTCCAATATACATTTTCCTGCCCCAATCAACTCTTCACTTCATTCACTGACATTTAAATTATGTCAGCATATCTTATTAATCCACTTTATGTTCACATGACTCTAGTTTCAAATTAGAAAGAACTAAACTATTAGTAGCCTTATTCAAAATTAAAAATTGTGTTTTCCTCTGACACTTAGATGATTTGTACCTGTTTATGCCTCACTCAGCAACTCATACCAATTTAGTACACTGATAGTTTATACTTTTTGCTACTTATTTAACAAGCAGATTATGCTAATAAAGTTAAAGATACAATACCACCCTGTAATTTAGATGATGATCCAATATAATATAGTCATAATTGTGCAGAATGTTAAAATCAAGATTTCTACAATCTCTATAATACCACATCTTGTTCTGTCTCAGCTAATGACCCCATATTTTGCCTCAAAAAAGACTGAAGATATCAAATTCCCACCTCTCCCTCAGCTAACATATTTATTGCATCATGTCCTCCTTCTCAGAAGTGTAAATAAAGATTTTATTTCTTGTTTAAATCTGCCTCCTATTTTATTTCTGTAGATCTGTTTTACTCTATTAGCCTCAGAGTCTTGCTTTCTGAATTATATCCTCATTCTCATGCTATCATATGTGCTTTCTCCCAGGTATTTTCCTTGAAAATATACATGGTATTACTTATTTATCTCTCTTAAAGAAAACACACATTTCACAAGAATAAATCCTCCGTTTTTACTGAGTGTGACCAAGTTAGTTATCTCAAAATCATCTTCCATCTTTTCTGGAATTTATGAGACCTCTCTCCTGTTTCCTAGTATTATATTCTTAGTACCTTACCCATCATCAGAGTTCTTTGTTCCACGTTAGTCTTTTAGCTCCCGCAACTATACATTAATCAAAATATCTTTCATGACCACACTTATTTATTTCTTTACATACTGGAATTCTCTAAGCAGATATCCTAAAGACACAAGAATTGGTATATTTGGTATATACATAATAGAATTCATTGCCTTTCCACCATAACCTGTTTTTAATTGTTGTTGATGAAGTATTTGCCCATTTACCAAAATTAACCTAGACTATGCTTTTACTTTTATCTACCACAAACAACAGTTGAAGATTTATTTACATTTCTACCCTTTTATATCTCTCCAATGCTCTTTTTATTTTGATTATTTTTTGGCCTGAAAAAATTGGAGAAGATTTTTTCTGTCTTATTCCCCTTAATTTCTCCTCCACAAAGCAAATATCATGCTGCTCCACCTCCCTTGGTATCACTAAACTGATTTAATATTACCTAATGATTAATCTAAAATCTATTAAATAGCCAATAGGTTGACCTATGTGTACATTATAACAAGTATATTCATATGATATAGAGTCTTAGATCCAGAAAAAGTAAGCCTTCTACTGCTGATAAAAAACTGATTCCACAACCCTATGATTTAGATTCTCTTCCATCTGCCTGAGATCCCCTATTTCCCCCAGTCTATACATTTTCATTCCTATTCATCTAATAAATATCTCTCTCTCTCCCTTCTCTAAACCCATCTACCTTTCCCAGTATACTCAAATATTAATCAACAAAAATAATTCATTCCTTTCAAGACTCAAGACTAAAGGTAATTCTGTATATCCAAATGACTTTCCTCTAAGACTTTTCTAATTAGAACAAATGTTCTTTCTACAATGAATAAAAACTGTTTTATTTATAGTCATAGTCACAATAACTAAAATGACAATATACTTTTTTATAGAACCTGAAAACCAAGCATTTATCTTCCCACTAATTGGTTTAGTGTTCTCCTGGGGCTCAGAAGGGCTCAGCAGGACTTGGTTCCAGGTAGAAGCAGGGATTCAAGTTTTTCCCATTTTTTCACTCAGCCTTATGAGGTATTTTTATGCTGTCAGGAGAAATAGCGACAAAAATCAGTTTGTGTATTTTTCAGAATCATTTTATTCAAGATTTTTTGATCATTCCAGATTTCAAGAGTAAAGAATTAACAATTCTACCTATACAGGTGAATTTTCTTGAATACCTAGTAAATTAGGGGAAAATCCTGTTAGTATTATTTTTTATTTTTAGAAAAAAATTGAAAGTTTTCTGATCTATCTAGATATCAATTTCCACATTTTTTAAGAGAGAGGGACAGTGAGAGAGAGAGAAAAGAGAGAATCAATTTTATTTAGTTTTTCATGTGGCCCTCGTTGCTCTGACACTTCCCTGCATACATGGTGCTGGGGTTTGAACTCTTTGTGCATGACGACAGGCAGGCACCATAATTGCTGAACCACCACTCCAGCCCATGTCCATAGGTTTTAAAAACAGTAATTATAAAATAAATATTGATGAATGAATATTTCACATGCTAGTGAATTCAAAAATAATAATTGTACATAATTAGTGTTAAGGGAATAGCAATACATATTTGTACAAACATAAAAGGTCCTTAACAATAGTTACTTATACTTTGAATGTAAATATATATGTTTACTTTTATAAAGCAAACAACATCTACAGTAAATTTCAATGCTTACTTTTGGCAGTGCTTAACTTTTTAGACTTTTATTAAAATAAAATATAATGCAAGATAAAGAAAAATAATCTACTGTATAATTGTGAGATTAAGATTGACATAAATTGTTGCTATGCAGTATTTGTCTGTTCAATGCCATAAAATTATTTTGTAGTTGATAATAGTACAAGATATTCTTCATAGTTCTTTGTTGAGCTATTTGTAAGTACTTAAAATTTTGTGTTATTTTTGTTATATGCAGTATTCATTTAAAAAAAACAAAGATTGTGTTTCAGGAGTATATTGGTCTACATACCTCAACATTTCTGTTGAGAATCATTGTGTGTTCTCTAAAGAATTTTTAAAGTTTCAGTTGCATATTAATGATCTGGCAAGAAAAAAAAGAGTGTTGGGAGCCAAAAACTCAGTATAAGCAAAAACCTTGAGATAAGTTATAAAGCCTGTTTATACCTTAAAATTTTTGAAAATCAAGTTAGCCAATTAAACTAGTAATGCATAAGTAATATAATGAATGAATAAAATAAAAATTGATACAATAAAATTGGATTCAAGAAAAATTAATGGTATTAATGCATTTTATTAGAAGGTGGAAGAAAAATATCATGAATTTCTCAACAGGTGCTAAAAAAGAATTGGAAGAAATTTACAATAATTAGATAAAGTTGAACAAACAGTTGTAATATTTAAAGAACTTATGAGATTTCTAGCTTGCACTGGTACTAAGGTGTCGGAAATGCTCCCAATTTTTTTTGTCAGTTCAGCTGACTGTGAATGGCAGTATTTACAGTAAGAACACTAAATCCCATTGCTCCACTGCTTTCAATTTAGGAAAAAAATCCAGTGATGAGAAATAATATGGGACTCATTAAGCCTAATCACAGATACTCTGGTAAAAACATGGCAGACAAAGTTCATAACCAAAAGAAGTATCTATTCCAAAGAGGATAAAACTGCCTCTTACATTATAGCAGGGGAACAGTGCAATCAATTATTTACTAAATATTCAGGTCATCCTCCCAGAAAATAAAAGCTGTTTGTCTCTGCCAGCCATTAACAGTTTTGGGGGTTTCAGCAATAGCAGTAGCCAAAGTAACCTCAGTGAGGGAAAAGTGACTTCCATCCTGAACCACATTCACTTTGCTTCAGAAATGTTGGTGAATACATTAAGGTGGCTAGAGAATGAAGTACCTGATAATTATCTCATAGTGAATCACCTTGTCCACTTGATAATTGGTATCATCTACTGAAGCAAAACTACAACTTTGGTGAGCATGCATGAGATTCTCCAATATCATCACCATTTGAGTACAGTCAAACGTACCTCCAAACACCTGCTACCAAGTCTACATTCCAAAAAATTCAACAGAATTGTTAGATAACAGTCATTAACAGCTAAGAGTTTTTACTCTGGCTATCTCTCCTTTTAAGTGAAACTCATGTACAGCTGTACAACTAGATGGTCTGCCCATAAAAGCAATTATAAGACAGGAAAATATATAAAGAGTACTAAAATAAAAACTAGATATATAGAATTAAAAATAATAGGGCTGGAGAGGTGATTCAGTGGTAGGGCACTTGCCTAGCTTGCATGAGAACCTGGATTGGATTCCCAGCACCACATATAGAACTAAGTGTCAGAAAAACAAAAAAAGTGATGAAAAATAAATAAATTAATTAATTCTATCTCTTTCACTATCCCTGTCTCTTAAAAAATATTGATACTTTTTGTATACTTGTACAAAGTCAAATTTTTTATCTTTTTAAAATGAGTATTTATAGTATCACTTACTTTTTATCAAATCAAATCAGTCATGACATTTGTGGAATTAAAGTCCATGTGGAAATAAAGAAAAAAATCAATAACAACAATCAAATAGAGGAGGAATGAATTAATTTAAATGGATAATTAAAAATCAAATAACTGCATTATTTATTAAGTTCACTAAAATTAATTTTTTACCCATGCAGAAATTAAGACAATATTAAACTAAACATGTCATATCATACTTGATGCTAATACACCTAATTTTCAATAAAAATATTTGAAAGAAAGCATTATATATCCAGACTGTTGAAAATAAAGTACCACATCTTATCCCAATAGGAAAGTTTCAAATAACTTACAGAAGAATCATTTATTTTCTCCATAATTTCTTGTTGGAGAACATACAATTGTAGCACTTTAAAGTGTCTGGAAAAAAAACACTTTCTTTGGTGTGAGTATACTTCTATTTGCAAGAATACACCTATTGTTTAAATTTATTTGCCAAGATTGGAGAAATATATGTGCAAGTACCTTGGGATGTACAATTGCCAGCAGCAGGAAATCTGAAAAATTGAGGTGCATAAATCATTGTCAACTATGAAGCTAATATTACAAGAAAAGAGAAATCACAAAAGAGGAAGAATAGATTAGCTAAGGAACCCCAAGGCATTTATCTAAGTGATGTAAACACCATTCCTTTCAGAGAAAAATTTCAGCACCCCAGAGATAAGTCCTACATCAACCAGGATATTAAATTAATAAAGAGAGCCAAGGTATTAAGGAGATCCACTGTCATCTTCTCTGTCCTGAGTCATACGCCTGCCTAGAGATACTAAGTCCATAATATTTTCAGGCCTTTAAAGGACATGTTTAAATTATCTTATAGTTTTAGTGAAATAAGAATTCATGAATAAAAATAACTATAATTTACCATATCTAAATTTGTTTCAACATCTCTGCAAAGTAGATGCAATCATAACAACTCTAAAATTGATGAAGATTAACAAAGTTAGGTAATTTTTCCAAAATCACACATCTATTAAGTATGTATATTCCACTATACCAGGCTGCTTCATGAAGTTCTGAAAATGACTTTACATTTTTATTCACACTATGAGGTCAACATGAGCATTTAAGTATTTTCCAAAGAGAACTCTCAGCCAAAGGCATAAAACTGGGTTTAATAACGGATGTGTAGTTCAACTATGTGTAATATGCGAATAATACAACTTGTCAGAAACATGGCAAAAGTCATGTATGATTCTACCTTGATTGTGGAGATAGTATCACTGGTATATGCATAAATCCAGGTCCAGATTTCTATATAAAATATACTTAATAAATCTGTTATAAATTAAATTTAATTAAAATAAAATAAAACACTTATTGAGAAACTTCAGCCTGTTCAAAGCCCCATTACTATCTAACTTTGGCATATTTTTATCTAATTTTTTAAATACTGAATTTGAGAATTAAGAATAGAACAGATTGATAATAACTAAAAAGAAAATCTGAAATGAGTTAATCTTCAAATTGTGTGTTGTAATGTCAATGTTTTATTTGAAAAAAAAAAAACATTAAAAATGAATACATTGAGCCTTGTATCCCTTCCAAAGAGCACCTCTTTGTGGTCATATGTGCTCAGGAAAAAGATGACATTCCAAAAGAAGTTGTAAAAATTCGTTCAGCATAAGCCCTCAAATGTTCTAGAATTTTGAAACCTTTGGACTAGAAGGGAATCAGAGAGATTCTCTGTACTACATTTATGTGCATAATAGATGATTATGTATCACAGAGATATTTAGCATAATATTTCTGTAAATATCCCCATGAAAAATAAGCACATTCACATTAAGTATTAAGACAAGGTTATTTCCCAAATCTCTGAACAATATAATAATCCTGTCAAATTTTATTTTCACTATAATAGAGAAGTTGTTCTTTTATCAAAATAATCCAAGAAATTACCTCAGAATCTCCCAGTGTTACTCTATCACTATAGACATTACCTATCTGATAACCTGTATCAGAGAAGGTATGTACAACAATAATAAAAATCTATTTCTTTTAAAATATATTAAGTACTTTAATGAATGTAATAAAGTTGTAATTAGTTAAAATTTACCCCAACGATTCTAGAATGAACATGATTTTTATTTCAAAGATCCTGAAAACATTCAAGATTCTAAGCCACTATGGTAGATATTTTTCATTCTATTTATAGGTCCAGTCTGCGAGTCTAACTTGTTCATTAAACTACATTCTTTTACAATAGGCTATATGGTGATCTAGTTTCCAGCATGAGCTTCAAGAATAGGAGAAACCTAACTGAAAGCTTTGTTTTCATCAAATAACCTGTTTTCTTCAGAATTGTACCACAATGACTAGATTTTTTAAAAAAATATAAAACAAGGCTAAAATCAGAACCTACTTTTGGCAACATAAAGAGAATCCAATAAAATAACATTCATTTTCTTACTTGCACTCAGCAGAGATATAAAAATTAGCATGTGGTGGGGCTAGAGCGGTGGCTCTGTGGTTATGGTGCTTGCCTGGCATGCGCATGTATGTGGGTTCGAACCCCAGCACCACACACACTGTAAAATCTTGGAGCAATGAAGGCCACATGGAAAACTAAATAAAAATGATTCTATCATTCTCTCTCCCCCAACTGTCCCTCTATCTTAAAAAAAAATTAGAATGTAGTGACCAAAATACCTAAGTATTAGATAAAAATTTATCCTCATGATTATGACTTTTCTCTATGAGAAAAGAAATAGCACCTTCACATGATTCCCCCTTATTAGACAGATCTATCCACCATGAATGCCTGATTTTATGAAGTATATGACAATGAACACAGTAAAGCAGGTGCTATATGCTGGGATTTGACTCCTCGGGAAGAACCATCCATTTGAAGAATGCCACCTTTACCAAAAAAGCCACCACATCCTCCGTGGTGATAAAAGAGTAAGAGAGAGAAAAAAAAAGGAAGGAAAGTCACAGAAATAGTTATTCCTCTGCAAGGCAAGAAATATGAGGAGTTGGAGAAGTGCTCCTCATCCCAGCACTTTAAGGGAGTGGAATTTTAAATTTGAAAATGAATGAAAGGGGCATAGGGAGCAATCTCCCAGCCAGGCAGCAAGATGAGCACAGGACTCTTTGATAGAACAAGTGCAGAACAGGATAATGGGTTCGGCAATAAACAGAAGAAACTACTGAAGCAGCTAAAATTTACAGAATGCCTAGAAAAAAGGTAGACATAAGCAAAATAATTTGGAGGCTATACAGCCTTAGATAACAAAATGATTAACAGAAATCCGTGGATTTGAAGATGATGTCGTGATTGAGTTTATATTCAACCAGCTGCAAGTGAAGAATCCAGACTCCAAAATGGTGCAAATCAACCTGACTGGGTTTTTGAATAGGAAAAACGCTAGAGAATTTATGGGAGAACTTTGGCCTCTGCTGTTAGCACTCAAGAAATCATCCTAGAATCCCCTCTGCTTTCCTAGACCACAGAAAGAAGAAATAAAAAAGAGAGATTGTACAAGAAAAATAGGCATCTATTGGAAAAAAAAAACTAAAGACAAAACAAGAGGGATAAGGAAGACAAAAAACGCAACAGAAAAAAATGAGAAAGGTCTCCAAGCCCAAGAAGATGCAAATTCAGATCTGCTTCCCATACAGGTCAATCTTCCCTTGTCAAGAGAGAGAAAAAGCATAGCCATTTGTCATATCCCCATCATGGAATCAAGAGCCTGAGTCTTTCCCTGCTACGGAAAAGAAGGAAAAAACTCCAGAGCTCCCATAACCTTCAGTGAAAGTATAAGAACCTTCAGTACAAGAGCCACATATACAAGTGACATCCTGAAAATTCCCAAACCTGAGCCTGTACCAGAGCCTAAAGAACCTTTACTGGGAGGAAAAAAAAAATTTAATTGGTAAAGAAAAGAAAAAGACTCAACCAAGATCTTGGTCATGTTTCAAATCAAGATCATGGAGAAATTCTCCATCTCTTTCTCATCCTTAATCAAGTTGGTGCCATTGATCAGGCTAAGGTTCTGCAATCCCCTTGAAGGACAGACCTCCATGACCAGTTAGGTTATTTGAGTGATTAATTTTAAATAAAAAAATCATTTTTAATTTAAAATTAACACACTTATCTTGATCTCCAAGAAGCAAAAGTAACTTTAGACTCATTCCTCATTCTCAAATTAAATATTTAGCTTCTGATAAATTCAGAGCTAATTACTCTAGTGCTGCAAACTAGAGAAAGAATAAGGGGCTATTTTAAGCAATGTTTTACTCTTCTTATTTCCTTTTTCTACTTTCAAACATTGCTTTCTACTACTTTCTCCTTAAACAGTATAGTCATGAAAATAAAGTTTCAATTTTAACTTAGTTTTAAAATCACTAAGAAAAAAATATATATATACAAAATTACATAAATAGCATAATTTTTCAGATATTTTAAATCAATGTTTCTCATTCAAATTATGTATTACATCAAGTTAGCCAATTAGTCCTTTCTATCATTTTTTTTGTTGAATAATTCTACCATGATATTTTAGTATTGTATTTAAAACTGGAACTCATGCCCTAGTCCTTTTTATGAAGGCTATTTAAATAAGACTTTTTAAAAAAAATCTGTACAACTATATTGTCTATTAAAAACATTCCAACTAACTTCATAACTGGGGGTGAAAGGAAGCATGTTCAAATACTTGCATACTAGAAAGGGAGCATGGATCCTTTTGCCAAGGTCTCATTTACAAGTATGCTTAAAAAAAGGATTCATTAAATCCACAAAGCCACCAGTGAAAGTCCTCTCTATACAGTACAGAAAATGTGATCAGGATGATCTGTCATTGACCTTTCTCATATTTGATTTTTGTCAGTATGAAAATATATCCTAGTCTGTTTGTTTCACCAAAAAAGACTATCATTGAAAATAAATATGTATGAGAATTTAATATCTGTGTATATTATTATATCTTCTACCATCTTTTTAATGAAAAAAATGTTTCAGGTGATACAGTATTAAGATTTAAGAAATAGAAGACATTTCTCTACTTCCTGATCAACTCAGATGTTTCCTGGAAAGATTAGCGATCATTGTATTACTCTTTTATTCATTCATTTATTCATACAGTGACTAGCATTTGGGAACTTATATTCCATGTTCTGGGGAATATAAAGACATAATACCTGAATGTGAGGGGTTCCCAGTCATATAGCTGGACAAAGGTAATACAATAGTCATGTAACAAAATATCTAAAGCAAACACACAGAGAACACAAAATTAGCACATATACAAAGATTCATAAAAAATGAAAAGATTGTTTATGAAGTAAAGATAGACATTTGTGGCAGAGAGAACAAGGAAAAATAGTTACATGTGGTGTTCAAAAATGTAAAATAACTATATAGAACAAGAATATTGGTTTAATGAAAGTGAAAGCTGAGAAATAAAGTTAATGTATGAAAGGAACAGATTACGAAAGGATTTCTATGCTGAACTAAGGACTCTTGTAGGCAACAGGAAATCTTAGGATAATTTTAAATGAAATAGAGCTGGTGCAACTAACCTAGAGGATTATAATAAGTATTAGTTATTACATATAAAGACATTACAACAATATTTAGACCCTGGTAAGTACTCCACAACTGTTAACAAATCTATTAATACTTTGATAAATACTTAAACCTAGTAAGTCCTCAATAACTCTTAGCAAATCTATTAATATATTGATAAATGTATGACCAACTGGGTGGTCTGAAAAGGTAATAAGAAAGCTAATCTTGATACCATCTGTGCTTGGACTGTTAAGTGATGATAGCGGAAACAAGCATAATATGTATTCTAATCACTTAACCCAAAATTTGTATCTGATACAGAAATATATTTATTTAATAAAATTTAAAATATTTTAATAAGTATACTAATTCAATAAGTTACATGAAAACAATATTTTGAAACAGTCTAAAGTGGTATTACTGCTAGCATCATATTTAACACTAAATTTTTGTTGCTAAATAAAGAATAACTTGACCAATAATGTAGTAGTCATTTTGAAAACCGTGATATACTCATGTTTAAAAATATTGTTTATATTTTACTGTTTATTGATTTAGCAAAATATACTTTATATGGCCAAACATCTCAATTTTCAATCTAGCATTGTATCACATATTCGGACATATTCCACTGGCATATATAATATTTCAGCTTAACTCCATAACAAAATTATAATTGCACAAAGAGGTTTAAAAGGACTGAAAAATCTGTTGCCAGAATAAGAACATAAAATATGCAACAGATTTGTCATTATTCACTTTACTCATTAAAACATGCTTTTGTTTTTGTTTTTGTTTTTTAAAGAGAGAGGGAGAGTGAGAAAGAGAGAGAGGGAGAGTGAGAAAGAGAAAGAGGGAGAATCAATTTTATTTAGTTTTTCATACGGCTTTCTCTCATGTTAATTTTCACTGTAAGTTGAGGTGGCAGGGGGAGCCACATAATGAGAAAGAAATTATTTCTGAAAGGAAAGGACACCCCCATACTCTTCTCTTGCCCTGCATGTTCCTTTACCTTAATATTAGATTTATACTTGTACATCCTGTATGATAAAACTCCAAATAATATCTACTTTGAAACTTTCTACATCCTTTAATTGTCTCAATTTGTTCCCCAACTTCTCTAGCTGGGAACTATTTTCCACAAGAAAATTTTTTCATCTGGTAGAAAGCCCTTGACCAGTATCAGCCTCACTCCTTTACTCAGCAATGTTCTCTAATCCTTGGCTTCCAACTTCATCTGTAAATTCCACTGCCTATCTTAAGACAGCCCTGGGAAGATCACTTTACTTGTATCTTCTATTAGATTACTCCCTTGAGTTTTTCTCCTGAATAAGTATAGAAGAAGTGGGAAGACCAGAATTTTATTACAGTTCTGGTAAGTGGTAAGTGTGGTCCAACCCTTTGTGGAATGTTAAATTAAGTGTGCAGTTTACTTCCACCATAAATTTTTCCCAATACAAAATGGCTTAGTATGGGTCTACATCTCTTTCCTAAAGCTAGTGCTATTCTCAATGCTCATTATACTATTATTCTATTTAACTAATATTCTAAAATTAGAAACATTTTTGAAAAACAATTTTAATAAAAACAATTTTAATAAAAACAATTTTAGCATGAAGAAAATAGCTTCTCAATAATTTAGGTTGATTTGCAGGTACTTTTGAGAAAAAGTCATAACAACATTATATATAAAATGTCAAGTATGGTATTAAGAACCACAATAGTTTAATTAATCAGTCACCACTTATCTTTATTTATTGTAAAGAAAAAGATTCTGTATTCCTTAAATTTATCTTTTTCTCCAAGAATTATTGTGTATTGACTTGCTCTATAAATTATGAACTGAAATTATTTCATCAGAACTAGCAGTTGTTATTGTAAACAGATGAAAGCATTACATGGCACTTACTGTTCTTACATTGTCTTTAACAATTCTCCAAGAAAATAGAAAAATGATCATTATTATCTATTATAAACAAAATTTTGATATAAGCTGATATTAAGATTAATTTGCTTTTATTTTTCTCTTCTCTAGTGTCACATCTATGTCAATTCACCTTTGCTTAAATGTAATGAAAATTATTTAAAGCAAAATACCCAGAGGATTATAACAACATTTTAGATGTGGCAATCACAGTGCTTATAGAAATTTTAATTGTGAGACTATTTTTAAAAACTAAAATATTTATGATGTATTTATTTATTTAAGGAATTGTAAATTAGGACCATCATGTTAAAAATATGAATCATTTTTCTATTTATGAAAGAGGTGTCAAGCTCAAAATGTCCAAAGCAATTTTTTCTCTTTCCCTTTATAGCTGACATTTCTCCTGTATTTTTTGTCTTGGTGAAAACTATCATCGTACCTCCACTTTCACAAATAAAGATCTCACAGATATTTTTATTTCTTTCTGCTCACACCCCACATTAAATTTAGTCATCAATTCCAATGCAATTTATTTTCTAACTATCTTTATTGTTGTCTACCTTATTCACCCCTGCCACTGACTGTAGTCCAAAACACTATTTTCTCACACCTCACTGATATCCCCATAACTGTACCTTCAGTTCTGTTCTCTTCCAGTTTTTTACTTTGGGGCCTGTACAACTCTCTTTCTAAAACAGATCTACCAATGCTGTTTCTCTGTTCAAAAATTTCAACAGAACTCCGGGGCTTATATAAACAGCCTCCTTCTATCAGCTTTCTAATTCATCCATATTTAGCATCAAAAAATATAATCAGGTGCTTTATATTCCCTACACACTTTGTATCATGATTGCTTTCTTTGTATTCCCCCATCAAGCTATATATTGTAGAACTCAGGGATTTTGCTCTACTTAGCTACAGATCCATGAAATAAAGTTTTGTTCAATAATAATTTTTGTTTGAAACTTTTTATCTCCTATGAAAGACTTCAAATTTCTTTTTTCTACTCCACTGTCCTTGCTCAGGCACTCATGATCTGTGCACTGACCTCTTAACTGGCTTTCCACTCACATGTTTTCAGCTTCTTCAAGCCCATCTTTTAAGGAGCCTCCAGACCAAACCGGCTATGATTCCATTTGCTTAAAACCTTTTAATAGCCGTAATTTGTCTATAGGACAACATTTGTGTTTTTTAATCTAGCACACAAAGTTGTTCATCATTCACCTATATAGTTTTACTTATTTCTATTTTCTGTCCTCAGAATTCTTTATATCTAGTACTATTAATTTCTCAATAGTTCCTCACATACTCTGCTATCTCTTTGATTTTGATTTTGTGCCTCACTGTTCATGCAATTTATCTTGCCTGGTGTTATCCCTGACTGTTGTTTTTTTCTTGTGATTTTACGGATTCCCTTTCTATTTAACCTTCAAAAATTCAGAGACTGTATGATTTGAATCCTTACACTCTGCCCTCATCAAGCCAAGTGCACCTCCTGAGATCCTATAGAACTTAGGGCATGATTCCACCAATTCACTTTGTTTTTGAAAACAACAGTTTATATTTTTATCTTGATCAATAATCTATACCGTATTTGGTTAAGAAAGAATATGTCTTTTACTTGCAAATGGAATCCAGAACAATGTTTGCCAAACACTAAGTTTATCAAATACTAACAGGTGTTTATGGAAAAGAAGTAAAGCACTGATCGTAACTTTTCATTCGTATCTACAAATTTTTCACGATATTACTGTCCTGGTCCAGCCGGGTTTTGACCTGAGGGACGGGCTGGGGATGAGAAAAACCACTGGCCAGAGACCCGAAACGGTCTTTCTTTGGCCAAACTTTACTTCTCTTTTTATATATCCATACTTTACATCTCTCTTTCAAGGCAACGTTCATTTGCACTGCTATGACAAAATGCCTAACATTAAGTAATCTCAAACAAGACAAGACAACACTACAAGACTCTATTTCAGAACAAACATGAACAGCAATTTCTCATCAACACACCATTATCAACTCTAGAAAGATCATCAAAACAAAAAATCAATAAAGACATCTCCAACCTGAACAACTCTTTTAATCAATCGGGCTTAACAGACATTTACAGAATATTTCATCCTAAAACAGCTGAATTTACCTTCTTCTCAGCAGCGCATGGATCCTTCTCTAAAACAGACCACATCCTAGTTCACTGGGATAATCGTAGCAAATATAAAAAAGTGGATATAATCCCATATATTCTGTCAGATCATAATGCTATGATCTTAGCAATCAACAACAACAGAAAGAACAGAAACTATTCAAATACTTGGAAATTAAATAATTACCTCTTAAGCGAAGGATGGGTGAAAGAGGAAATGAGAACAGAGATTATGAAGTTTCGGGAATTGAACGAGAATGAGGAAACAACATACCAAAACCTCTGGGACAGTATGAAGGCTTTCTTAAGAGGTAAATTTATAGCTCTGTATGCATACATCAAAAATCTAGAAAGAGAGCAGATTAATAGCCTTATGCTTCAACTCAAACAACTTCAAAAGGAGGAACAATACAACCCTAATCTAACAGAAGACAGGAAATCATCAAAATCAGAGCTGAAATCAATGAAATTGAGAACAAAAAAGCTATCCAATCTATTAACAAATCCAAGAGTTGGCTCTTTGAAAGAGTGAACAAAAT
>PVKS010031965.1:0-22977 GCA_004027875.1 Aplodontia rufa
TATTTACATCCACCTCCACCAGAATTCCGAGTTGATCGTAAGGCAAGAAAGGAGCAGAGGAAACGGAAGGGAAAGAAAGAAGAGAAAGAAAGAAAACACACACACACACACACACAAAACCCAAGAACAAAAGAAAAAACTGAAAACCCACAGTAATGTTAAAAATTTCAAAAATCTTATTTTTCAGCCAAAATCCGGTTTAAAAAAAAAAAAACACCTCCAATAAAAACGCAAAACTAGTTGTTACAGTTTTGAGAATTTCTGACCCTTAGATCAGGAGGTATGTATCATTTGGTGGTGCAATGAAGTCCAGCATCAGGCTGGGTATTTTTCGGAGTTGAGCTTGTTTGGGGAGAAGCGGATTGGTTGAGTCTGGTGGCCTGGATTTTCTTAGAGGATCTCCTCTGAAATTTTCTGTAGTAAAGGGGTATTTGACTCCCCCTGGGCAGAAGCCTGAGTTGGTTGTTTCCAGCCAGTCTACACTCCAGATATTTCTTGGATCTGGGGCTCAGAAATTGTAGACAATCAAGTTGCTCCTTTTATAGAAGCCGTGGGACTCTGACTGATCCAAGTAGAGTGGCTAGCCTGAGTCTCGCTTCCTCAGGATCAATGGTGGCCCACTCTGCATGTCTTGTGATCCCCAGAGGGCCCAGGAGCTGTTTAGTGATGTTGGCTAAGGACCTCAGGGAAAGGGCCAGGTCCTTCTAGAGTTTTTGTGTTTCTCCGTTACAAGCACTAGAAGGGGACCTGCTTGAGGGGCCCAGGACTAACCAGCCTTGGCTATGTGAGGAGCTCAAAAGCTTAATTGAAACCCAAGCTGCCCCATATATTCAAAGCTTCTTGAGGCTGGTTACATGCAGGGGCTAGGAGTGGAAGACTCACCCCGCCCTCAGGGACACGTCACAATGGCGACGGCCCACCTACTAGTTTGGTAGCAATCTCTCCCCAGTGCTTTATGCAAGACTAGGCAAAGCAATGAGCAGTCAGTTCACAGTGGTGCTTGGTCATGAAATTCAAACCCTTCCTCCGTTTCAGGTTGCAAACCTTTGCCCGGCGTGGAGAGGCCGACAGTGTGTTTCACTGAGCAGGTCGCCCCACCCACAGGCAAGCGCACCGCTGCTGCCTCCGCTCACAGGACCCGGTGTAATTTTGTTATTGAGCAGAAAAAATATCCGGACTTAAATCCGAGTTCATATATATGAAGAGCAGTCAAATCCGGGAGTTCACAGCGGGCCGGAGCAGAGAGACCCTCAGCGTTTTTCACTGAGCAGGTCGCCCCGCCCACAGGCAAGTGCACCACAGCTGCAACCTCTCCAGGACCTGATGAAAATATTGCTACTAAGAGCAAAACTACCCAAACTAATTCCAAGTTCATATAAATGAAGAGCTGTCCAATCAGGGAGTTCGAGGCCAGATTAGGGGATCTGATTGGGGTAGCTTGGTCCCCTATGAGGAAGTTCCACTCCTACTGGGTGTGGGGGTGGCCACACATTTGGCACCAGCTTCCTCGTGTTTTTTTTTTTTTTTTTTTTTTGTTGTTGTTGTTGTTGTTAATGCTCTTTACTTTTCTTTTGGGGTTAAAGAATTAGCAGGGGGCACTGTTTGCCCGTTTTGGGAAATTCATCCTACCGTGGGAATCCACGTGCCGACGTGCAGCTTGAGCTGACTCTCCGGGGCTTCACGGGGTCAGTGTTGCTGGGGTAACCACCATCTTCCAAGTCCTAGAAAATATTTTTAAAAGGGTCAACAGAATGGATCTGAGGAATACAATAACTGACATAAAAAATTCATTTTCACTGAAGATGAATTGGAATAACTGAGGTGAAATGCTCATTTTCATTGAATAATAAAGGAGCTAAAAGAAGACTTGATAAAACATTCGCAAAAGAAGCAACACAAATGATCAACAATCATGTGAAAAAATGTTCAATATCTCTAGTAATCAAGGAAATGTAAATGAAAACTATTGTAAGATTTCATCTCTCTCCAGTGAGAATGGCAATTATTAAGAATACAAATAATAATAAATACTGGTAAGAATTTGGGAGAAAAGATAGACTCATACATTGTTGGCAGGAATGAAAATTAGTACAACTACTCTGGAATGTAGTATGGAGATTCCTCAAAAAATTAGGAATGGAATCTCCATATGAATCAGCCTTCCTACTCCTTGTTTTTCCTTCTTGTTTTTGTTAGATTGTTTGTCTGTTTTTGTAAAAGAGATTGAACCAGGGATGCTAAGCCACTGAGCCAAAGGACCCACCCCTCCTTCCTTCTTTCCTTTCTTTCTTCATTTATTTATTTATTATTTATTTTGAGACAGTTTCTCACTAATTTGCTTAGGGACTCACTAAATTGCTGAGGCTGGCTTTGAACTTGAGATTCTCCTGTGTCAACCTGCTCAGCTGCTGCCCTTTGGTATTTATTCAAAAGAATGAAAATCAACATAGTACAGTAATATAGCCACAGAAATGTTTATAGCAGCACAATTCACAATAGCCAAATTATTAAACCAGTCCATATGCCTTTCAATAGGTGAGTGGATAAAGAAAATGAGGTAGATATACACAATGGAGTTTTAGTTAGCTATACAGAAAATTATGACATTTTCCAGTAAATGGATGGAAATGAAGAACATTATGGTTAGTGAAAAAAGATTCAAAAAACTAAATGTGGAATGTTTTCTGTCATATGCAGAAGCTGGAGCAATATAAAGGGAAAAAAGTGGGAGGATCAGATATCAAAAAATATAGGGAAAATCAGTGGACCAGAAGGAGACTGAGAGAGAGGGAGTAGGGATGGAAAAGGAAGAAAATGTGAAATGAATTTAACAAAATCATAACATGGCGTATATAAATATACCACAGGGAATTCCACTTTTAAATGTAAAAGGCACTGATAAAACATAATAAAGGAGGCAGTGGTGATTGGTAGAGTAGAGGAAGGAGAAAGTGGGTGGAGGAGGAGGGAATGTCGGGGAGCAGAGTGGGTACTGAAATTGAATAAATCAAATTCTATGCATGTGTGACTTTGTCAAAATGAAACCAACTACTATGTATAATTATAATGCTCTGAAAAAATAAAGAAACCTGATGATGATGATACCTCCTGACATCCAAACTGCGTGCTCTATCTGTGCTGTAGGTGAAGTGAGACAGAGGCTCATCTCTGGGGAGCATCCTGATAATATGAGGAGGTTGGATGAGTACTCCATTGTCATCTCCTCTGCAAGGAAGAAGGCAGAGACTGACACAGTCTCTCTTACCACAGAACTGCAGGATCTTGACCGAGGAGATGACACAATTAATTAACAATGTTAAATATTTCTACACCACTATTTGCAATCTTGTGCTTTTCTTGAGACACTGCAGCTTTTTAACCAAATTTTAGATTACTCATAAAGATATTTTCATAAATTGGCATTTTGGGGGGGAACAAGGGCAGGGACCTCCCATTCCACTACACTACTGGCATCACTACCGAAGATGCTTAACATTAAAATAAATCAACATAATTCATGATATCAACAGATCAGACATGAAAAAAATATACCTATAGGAGAAAATAAATCTCATACATTACATAAAATTTACCTTGAAATGTATCATGTACTAAAGTATGAGAGGCATAACAAAGAAACATATGATAGAAATCTTATGAGAACATCTTTATGATCATAGGTTAAGCAATGTTTATTTGATAAAAAAAACAGAAAGCATAAGCCATAAAGTTTTTTTAAAAGAATAATAAATGGGACATATTAATGGTTGAAACTTTGCTCCTTAAAAAGCATTATTAAGAAAAAGATAAGTCTCCCATCAGCCTTAAAATGAAATTTAAAAAGAGGCCCATGTAGCTCCAGTGGTAAACCCCTCTGGGTTCAATCCCTGGTACTAAAAAAAAATAAAAAAATAAAGAAGGTAAAGCAGGACAAATGTTGGTAGATATTATTTTCAAAACAAACCTAATTAAGTTACTATATCTAGAATATGTACAGAACTGTTGTATCTCGATAATAAGGCCAAAATATGCCAGTCGTTAAGAACACTGGCCATAAAATTTTAACATATACACCATTAAAGAAGAATTATAAAAAAAAAGTAGATATAAATAAACCACAATGTGTCACCACTGCACAAAGGGCAAGACCAATTTTGGGTGTTTGTGTGTGTGGTGCTAGTGATGAAATCTGGGGCCTGTGCATCATAGGCAAGTGCTCTGCCACTGAGCTACACTCTCATCTCAATAATTCCAAATTTTTGTAAGGTTAAGAAACAACTGAAATTCTCATATATTGGTGATAAGTAGGCAAAATGGAACACTTTGGAAAACAATTTGACAATCTCTTAGAAATTTAAACATATATACCACGAGACTCAGCAATCTCACCTGAAAGTCATGACTCAGGAAAAATAAAAATTTATTCCCACATAAGAACAGGTATGCACACTTTCATAATGGATTTTCAAAGTAAATTGAAAATAAACTTAATGTCCATGAACTGTTGAAAGGCTACAACACACTGTAGAATAGCCATATAATGGATTGCTACTCAGGAATGAAAAAGTGATTAACAAGAATGCGTCTCAAAACCAATTATGCTAAGTGAAATACATTATATTTAAAAGTCTAGTATTGGCACATAATTCTTCATGGTATTTCTGTAAATTTTATGACAGCTTTTGCTGAGGAATTTTTTCAAGAATGTGTGTTATTCTTGAAGCCTTCAGTAGGAAGAAACAATATTGTCTTCCTTGTTGAAAAACAGACCACTTTACTGACCTGAAAAATGAAGACACTATCTCTCATCAGTTCAAAATTTGGACAGGTTTGCTAAAAGTTCACTTAAAGGATTGGAGATAGCTAAGCTCAGGTTCTTTAGCTGCACACAGACCCACTGGTATCCAGTGACCTCCTGAACCTTCCTTACCGTGATCCCCTTCAAAGTTTGCAGCACAAGATCAATGGGGAAAAAGCATGAAGTTTAAATTGCCTGCTGGGCAGTGTGCAATGAACTTTCAGTACCTAATTGGGGTACTGCTTGCGTACTGGTCAAATTGATGACCTCTTGGCAATCGCATTGAACCACTGTGCTCATGTTGCTTAGGTGTTGATGCTCAACTGCCTAACACCTATGGAATGTAGTAGGCATTTATGGAAAATTCCACAAAAGAAAAATTATGGTGTCAGAACCCAATCAGGGTTTGCTAAGGCTGGAAAATAAATAAATGAATAAAATGGGTAAGGATTTCATTGCAAAATGGTCAAGAGGTAGCTTTTGAATTGATGTATATGTCTTTTATCCCGATTTTGGTTGAGGCTACTTGATTGCATAAATGTACCAACCTTCATCAAATTGTATATTTCAAATTGCTGTATTATGTTTAAAAATTTAAAATTATGTTTAAAATTTAAAATTAATAAAGCTTATTAAAAATACCAACTAAAAGTGAAGGGAGAAAAGTAACTGAAGAAGATGGAAGATACAACTTGCTATAGGCAAAAAGCAGTTACATTAAGGTCACACTGACTTTCTAAATATGAGAAAATAGTTTATCAATGTAGGCATGCTGTAAGATTTTAAAACACTGAGTTTAGATACTTAGAAAAACTTCAGAAAGTAAAACAGAATATAAATTTAATAAATAAAATTGAAATAGGTCCTCTGTTTTAGTCAGCTTTTGAGATGCTATAACCATGAGATCTGGGAAAAACTACATAGAGAAGGAAAATTTACTTTGACTCACAGTTTCAGAGGTCAACTCACAGTTGCTGACTTCATAACCACATAGGCAGAACATCAGGGTGGAAGGGCAAGCTCAGTTCCTGGCAACAAGGAAGCAAACTGAACTCTGCTCACCAAATATAACATTTAGATTCCAAAGTCACACCCTCAGTGACCTGCTTCCTCCAGTCACACTCTACCTGTCTAGACTTCCTGCTCAGTTAATCCATATCAATGGATCGATACAATAATCAATTTATAACTCTTAGAATCTAATAATTTTTTCTCTGACGATTCTTGCATCGTTGTTCACAAGAGCTTTCAGGGGAAACCTCCTATCTAAACCATAACATCACCTACAAAAGAAGAAGCATTTTATTCTATAATCCTATGAGCCAAAAAAATTTTTTCAAGTACTGGAGATGAGATTGAACCCAAGGTCACTCTACCACTTAGCTACATTCCCAACCCTTTTTACTTATTATTTTGAGACAGGTCTTGCTAAATTGCTCAGGCTGGCCTCAAACTTGCAATCCTCCTGTCTCAGCCTCTGAGTAGCTGGGATTAAAGATGTAAACATATCCTGTGCTGCCCTGTGTATTTCAGCCCTGCCACCTTTCTAGTCTTTTGTTCTCTCATCTGATTGACATCTTGTTATCATCTTGAACTTTCCCACCACCTTCCTGACACAGTGCTTTACACACACTGATCCCATCTGCTCAGAGGATGCTCATCCGTGATGTATTTGCTTGTTAGCATCTGCTCATTCTATAGATTTCAGTTTAATTTTAACCTTTTCAAAAAGATGTGCAGAATGTATCACACACCCCTAGTTCTTTATTTCCATGGCAACATGAACTTTTCTATCAGCAATTATTTCAGTTGAAGTTTTAATTTTAATTATTTTAGGAGTGATTGAATTCCCTATCAGAATATAGATTCCTTACTTATTCGTGATTTTATTCCAAATGCTTCATGTATCTAGCACCAGGCTGACATCCAATATGTATTTGTTCAGTGGATGATAACAAAGCTGCTCGGAGCAGTCTGGGTGGTCTTGCCGCTTCTGTCTGGAGAAGCAGAGTGCAGCACACCCACATTCTTGAACACTTGAGCCCAGGGGAAGTGCTAGCCTTTATGGAAGGTGTAGCGTCAGTCTCACCAAATGCGGGTCTTCACGGGAGAGATGGTGAGAAGTAAATGGTAAAAGACACAGAGTTATGCTGCTTTCTCATCTTCACCAGCACCACTTCCATCCTGAGAAGCTGGTGCTTCTGCACCACTCCATTTTCTACTTTCACAAGCACGTGAAAAACTTTTGTGCAGAAACACTCTATTCCAATTCTATTTATTGCTATGAATTTTTCACCTAGCTTTTTTTTTTATCATATCAGTGTGTTCCTTAAGAAGAAACAAATGTTTTGTTCAAGTTTCCATCTTTAAATAAAGCATCTCCATAACTTACAAATTTAGGCATCTTCCCATTCCTTTATTTAAAACAATAGCAATTTCTACTGCAACTGACAGTGAATAAAAATGCTCATTTTTCTTCATACCTGATAATGAATGAAAAGTACAGAAAGGAAGAGATTTTATGGAGATACTAAAATGCACAAAGAGTTTAAGATTAGAAGATAATAATGTAAATAAGGAATTCTGGCACTATTCTGGGATGGCAAAAATCTGAAACAACATTAAAACTTGTGGCATATTATGAAGGAGATAGATTTGAAACTGTGCACTCTTCAATTTTTGCTAAGGCAAGGTAGTTATTGGTAGTATAAGCATACACATATACATGCATATATGTGTGTATATAAGCATATATATACTCCTGCCTCAATTACTCTATTATTAAATTATTTTGATTATCTCCAATAAAAAAATCAGGAGGAGGCTTTTTTTTTTTTTTTTCAGGACTGAGGACCAAACTCAGGGCCTTGCACGTGCTAGGCAAGAGCTCTGCCATTGAGCTAAATCCCCAACCCAAGAGGAGGCATTTTGATCAGAATCAAAGTAAGCATGAAACTTATAAGCTGTATTTGCTTAGTGGCTGTAACTAAGCATGATGTACATAGTGTTAGGAATACAATTCCTACTTCCTTAGATTACTTAGGGGCTTCCCTATGAGGGACCCATGATGAAATTTTATTTTACAGCTTCAGTCTCTTGGGATCTTCGGTACGTACAAGTTGTAACTACAAAATTTTCTGGAACTCTTCTCAAGTGGTGTATACCTGAAGTTTTCTTATGAGTATACATACTTATCTTCAATAGCAAAGAGATGTTTATTACAAACATAAAATCAAAAGTAACTATCTAGGCACAGTCTCTTACATAAGTTCCTTTAATTCATGGAAAAGCAATAATTTTTCTGTGAATTTTTCTTTGATGTGTTTACAAGTTTTTTAACTTCTAAATTCTCTCAACGAGAATATTTTGACTTGCTGTATGTCCAAGACCTAGAATGTGGCCTGGTGCTCAGTAACAGATGAAATAACGCATCTGATATTTTCTCTAGAAATTTCCTGAAAATAGAAAAAATAATAGTTTCTCCTAGGGTCATTTGGCTACTAGAATATGTGAATTATGTACTCAACAACAACAACAACAAAATATAGTGGTCCTGTGAAAAATTAATTTTAGCCTTAGGCATATTGATCATAATTTATATGAATCAGGGAGCATTAGGTAATAAGTTGAATAACAAATCATATTTAAAAAAGACTGGAATAAAAGAATGAAATGGTTCAAAAATTCTACCACACTGATGAAAGATCTAAAATAAAATACCTAGCTTAGTATTAGTACGTCTACCAAAAATGATCTGGGTGTTAATTGATTTAATTCCTATAAGAGCAAATGTAACACACTTGTCAAATGTGTTGTTAATCTTACACTGTTTTCACAGAAGTATAATGCAGGGCAGGGGAGGTGATGGCCCACATATTTTCCACAACAGCAAATAAATTGTTTTATTCAGTTCTATGCACCAATTTAAAAGAATGGTGATAACCAGACTTCATCTAAAAGAACATGGCCAGAATTTACAAAAATGAAAGAAACATTGGTTTCTAGATAATGGTAGAGATCTAAAAATACATTACAGCCTTCTAGATCCCCCTTGAAGCTCATGAGCAAATAGAAAGAAATTAATAACAAAACAAGTGAAGGAAAAAAATTATCTAGGCAGGAAGAAGATCATTAAGTAAACCTGAAACCATGGAAAATTACAGAAATGAAAAAGTACATAGAGAAGAGCAATGTCAAAAAAAGTTGAAAATTATCGACTCCATTGCGGATAAGCAGATCTGGGAAAGGGCCAGAAGCAAATAAGAGGTGAAAATCACAACCGAATAGTGATAGCACCCATGCTGGTCAACATCTTCATGGACACTTACATCCCAAAGGAACTTTTGTCCATTCATCCCTCAGTGGAGTTTTTGTCTCCATGCTTGAGCAGTGGGTGGAAAATTTGTCAGAAAACAGCATAATTCTCTGAAGGACACGTGGGGACTACCTGTGCTCATAAGACAAAGGTGATCTACCCCTTACACCCTGATATTTTGCCATTATAAGAAATACCTTTTTGTCCAATCTTGACATTCCAGTCTGTACATATTAGATGCAGCAGCACCCAGATAAAATACCAACTACCAAAAGCAAGTACAGTTGGGACTGGAGTGGTGGCTCAGTGGTTACGGTGCTTGCCTGGCATGTGTGAGGATGTGGATTTGAACCGCAGCACCACATACACAATGAAGTGTCAGAGTAACGAAAGCCACGTGGAAAACTAAAAACAATTGATTCTCTCTCTCTCTTACTGTCTCTTTCTTAAAAAAAAAAAGTAAGTAAGCACATGCATTAAACTTTTGAGAGAGATATCAGGATATTGTGGTCTTATAATTGACGTATGTGTTCCCAAACAAATATAGTAGCAACTTAGATTTGAATATCCCCACATTTTCTTCTGAAGAAACAAAAAGGGAAATAAACATGAGAAAGCGCATCAAAATTGTGTGTTTAAACTTCAAGAAAGCTTACGACTAGGGTTGTAGTTCGGTGGTACTGTGGGTGCTTAGCATGTGTGAGACCCTAGGTTCAATTCTCAGCACAAATAAAAGAAAAGAAAAGCAATAGAAGAGAAAGGAAAGAAGAAAGGAGAGAAGAAGGAAGGAAGGGAGGTGAAAAAAAGAGAAAACTTATAAGCTGCAAATTACATGTGAATGAGCAGTCAGAGGCTGGCAAGAAGTTGAAATGACACTGTGAGGAAAGAGTGACAGCAAAGAGATCTATTCAATGGAAGATCTCAGAAATCACTGTTAAAAATATTCACTTCCAAAAAGAAATGGGAGGCCCGTCTTGGGAGATAATGCAGTGAGCTCAGCTGAGATGGATTAGTGTAAACAGTGGGAGAGAAAGAATGGGTAGTCTTGGAGATTGCTCCAAGAGGACATACATTTCAGAACTGTGACAAGAGCTGGGTCGTTTATTAATGGCAGCCTGTGAGGAAATCGGAACAGTAGAGAACTGGATGGATAAACCTTTCTAAATCAGGACAGATTCTGAGATTTAGACTGTATGTACATTTAAGCCATATTACCAGATGGAAACAATCCATTGATATTCAAGGAAAGACAGATAACTTTGAATTGAAAATCTGCAAACCCAATCTGGTCCCTGGCTGCTTTAGTTGAAAGACAATTTATTAAGAGTTCAAGACAATCCAAATCTTGTATTTAAGAGAACAAAAAGGAGTATGCATACAAAGACACACTAACTAAAAAAATAAAATGAGCAATATAATTTTCCTATAGATTATGAAAACTTTACATAAAGAAACCCATGTTTGCTATCTATGAAATAAACAGATTGTCATCGATTTTTCTTGTCCCAGGGCACAAACCATGAAAAGAAAAAGAGCAAAGAAGACAGAAGAAAAGAAACTTGAAGATTCTGTACAACATCCTCCCCTCTCCCTTCCACCCTCTGCTATTAGAGCCAAAATATCCTCCCTTTAGAGAAAGGAGGAAAGCTTGGAATAAAAAATAAGCTAAATTTTTTTTAAGTTCAAAACAAGTCTTGATTTAAACTAGGTTATTTTTGGTTGAGATCAACATTTCGGTCATCAGGCTGAGTAAACCAGATTGCCCCCCCTCCATTGTGGGTGGGTTTCATCCTATTAGGGGGAGTCAGAATAGAACAACAGAGTCCCTGAATTTTCTCTATTTGATTGTCTTTGAGTCAAGGTATTGATCTTCTCTTGCCTTTAGACTTGATCTTGGGCTATATTTGGTCTCCAGTTTTTTGAATGCAGTATTTGGTACTTCTCAGACATTATAATCATGTGAATCATCTCATAACAAATCCCTCTCTCTCTTATTAGGCATTCATATATATTATGTTTTTTCTAATAATGATTTATTATAAACATATATTTATGAGATATGTGTGTTTGTGTGTATATGATGAATTCCCAATGTGTATGTTTTCTATTGGAGAACTTTCCAGAAATTAGGATGGGTGAGAAGATCAGTAAGAAATACTTGTTAATAAGGATTTTGATGTGACTGAAAGAGGGAGAAGGGGGGTGTAGAAAAAGGAAAGAAAAGAAACTAAGGATTAAAATAAGAATATATTAACTATTTTTAAAAGATCATTGAATTCATCATATATCATCATTACTCTCTTAAAGACTGGGTCACTAGAAATAACATTTACAGTGCTACACTGAACTATAGCCTTAGAGAAATCTCTCAATCCTTTCTCCAATCCATGGTCACTTGTATTTTATATAAATCTTTATATACAGTAATAATCAGAAATCCAAGCAATCTATCATATTTGATCAAGACAAGCATAAAACATTTATTCATGATTTACCATATCTAGCTTGATGCATTGATTCATCTCTAGACAAGGTCAGTACCAAAAAAAAAAAAAAGAGGAATAAAAGAATAAGAATGATTAAGCTTCTTGCCCTTAGGAGAGAACAGCTTAATCGACAAATTTATCTTCACATCTGACCTCATGAATCTCAACACTGGGAGTACAGTAGGATTGGAAATTGCCCTTACACACAGCCCTTCACGTGGGAATCTCTGTGTAAAGGGTGCATACAGAGTGGAAGAAGCAGTGATGAACTGTGGTGGGTGTGTCACCCCTCCTTGTTGTCACAATGGTGGACTCTAACTCGCTTAACATGTGGTGCTTGTTTTTATTAGTACTTATATTTTTTTCTATTTTGATTCATGGCTTTTGCTACTTTACTTTTCTATCCTCTCATATTCTGTGAGACCTTAGTTATTTACATTTATCTCCATCTCATTCATATATTAATGCTTAGCTATGAGTTCATGAGAACCAGGGGTAGGAAAATGACAGATCTTTAAAATCTCCCAATATGATGTCACAACAAAGTATAATCAGAGAGACAACAATGAGAAGCTTCACCTTGATGGCCAGGGTGCTTTTCAACTTTTTTCATTCTTCCTCTGGTTGCCTGCCTAACTTTTGCATTTATTTCTCACAGAGATATAAATAGAGTCAACTCTCATACTATCTTTTACTGCTTTAACAAATACCCTAGATTAATTGAATTACACAACTATTTAGTTTTCAAGTTCCAGCAGATGGACAGTCCAGGTTCCAAAAGCTGACCAGTATGGGTACTAGTGAGGACTCAATTCCTGGACTGTGAGTGTAGCATTCTGGCTGTCTCCTCACAAGGCAGGGAGCAAAAGCTTTGTTCTCTCTTGCTGTGATAAGGATACATATCCTATAATGTGGGTCCCAATCCCCAAACTTCATCTAAACCTAATTGCCTTTCAAAGCTCCCACCTCTATATATCTCATCAGAGGTTATGGCTTTAACATCTGAATTTTAAAGAACACAATTCATTCCATAGCATACACTTACAGTTAGATGGCGGTGGTATTGTGATTGATGTAGAAAATAGTCCTACAAACAATTCTGATTATTTGATTTCTGTTAAAAGTGCTTCGATGGATTAATTTTAATGGAGTTCTAGATAATTTCCATAGTTCTTATCATAACCATACAAGACAGTTTTACTACTTGACCCTGATTTACTCCTTTTATATATTCCCCTCCTCATTACTTTCTTTAAGCTCTAGCTGCAATGTGGCTTTTTTTTTAAATCCTATACTTAAGATGTCTGATTTGTTTTTTGGCTCTGCTCATGGTGTTCCTTCTGCTGGGAATGATTTTTCATCCCTTCATTCTGATAAACCCTTACTCATCCTTCAGTCAAGTCTCACTGAAGTTATTCCTGACTTCTCTTTTCTCCCATCCCATTTTGCTCATTCTCCTATTACAACTCTGAAGCCATGAGTTTTGCTATTACTTGGTTATATGCCTATTTCTCCTGCCAAACTCTGATCCCTTGATGTTAGGGTTATTTTCTAATAAAATCTTTGAAGATACAGTAATAGTAGATAATGAATGAATGGATGGATGGATGGATGGATGGACCATTAACTCAGGCCACGTAAGAGATTTGTTGATTTTCAGTACTCCTTGGCCTTAGTAATACCCGTGTCTTATTTCACACTGTCCCCTCTTCCTTTCTAGTTAGCACAGATTTATGAATGGTTGTGCTACCTGCGCCTTGCCAACCCAGATCTTTAGTTCACCTTCCATTGCTGCCTGCTACAAGAGATCATGATGCTATGTTTCTCAACCCAGTCTCATAATAAAACTCAGCTAGAATGCTTACTACAAACACAAATTTTTGAAACCATCTCTGACCTAATGAATATGAAAGTAAAGTGAAAGAGTTCAGTAATCTGCATTTAATAAACACATTCCTTAGCAAATTTTGAAGACAGTATATAAATATAACATGAAAACAGGGCAAAAAAAGGTTAATCTATGTGTTTTGGGACAACTACTTCCTATAGTGCCAAAATTATTCAGCAATAGTTCAGCTTCTTCAGACCTATAAATAATCCATTTCCTTCAACCTTTCTATAGCTGGTTTCTCAGGAGTTTAAGAGAATTGGACCTATTGAATATGAAGTGCTGATTTTCCTACTAGATGCTCTCCAAGTTTTTATTTTACAGGTGCTGCTGCTGTTGCTGCTGTTAAATCCTAGAACAACTCTGGGTATTGGCAGTCTACAAAGTGATTTTGATGAAGTGTGATAAACCAGTGCTCTGTGGGTTTATCTTTAATTAGACTAGACCCTGAGGATGTATAGATTTCCTGTAGAAAATACAGATTGGGTGTCACCCAAGGTTAAAAATGAGAATGAAGACTAAGTACTTATCATAGGGTTTGACATAGAATGAGCACTCAATAATACCAATTAGTGATATTTCTATTGTTGGACAAACTGCATATATTCTTACTCCTTTGATCCCAACCAGTGGAAATTTATACTATAAGATATTTAAATATTATTCTTAGAAATATGAAAGTAATCTAATTATATAAACTAGTTAGGCTTCTTAAATTAGTTTTGATTAAGTACAATATTATGCATGTTTAGATACTTTATATAGATTGCTGAAACCCAAGGCATTTAATTCACAGCATTAAAATTGCAGGGTCATAAACTTGTTTTGATGATCTAATAAGCATATTATTACCTTAAGTATACTTTTATGAATTCTAAATATTACTGCTTGTATTTGCTCATTATTATTGTGTATCAAACCATTCCAAAACTGACTAAAAGCAAACAGCTTTATTATTTCTCATAAATCTGTGACTTGACTGATGGTCTTACTTGGGCTGAACTTGGCTGAGTTAGGTTTGGTTCACTCCTATTTGTGATCAACTAGAGAAATATTGGATATAGTCCAGCAGTTCTGGTATTTTCTCACCTGAGATGTCCTGTTTCATTCTATAGGAGGCTATCCCAAATGGTGGTCTTAGGGATTCAAGAGAAGGAAGATGCACTCAGGACCTCTTAATCCATGTTTGGAACAGATACAATGTCATTTTTGCCATATTTAGTGGTTCAAAGCAAAATATAAAGTCAGTCTTGATGTAAGAGGCAAGAAATAGACTTCAGCTTTTGACAGTTGTTGAAAAGTTGTATTGCAAAAGAGAGAGAGAAACTATTATTTGGGATTGTCAGTGCAATCATTCTGTCACATTAATCATTGTTGCAAAATATCTCAATTTTATACTTTTCAAGAGATTTACATAGAAGTAAATGTTAGTTTCGAAGTTAAGATCAAAATTGAGTTTCATGATTCCTTTATCACACGTGGTTATAAGAAAGCTGTGAAGCCAGGTGCTGTGGCACACATCAGCAGATCTGGAGGTTGAGGCAGGAAGATTGAAAAAGCCTCAGCCATTTAGTGAGGGCCTAAGCAATTTAGTGAGATCCAGTCTGAGAATAAAAGATAGAAAAAGCTAGGGGTATTACCTCAGTGCTCCTGGTTTCAAAGCACAGTATCAAAACAGCAACAACAACAAAACTGAAAATTTTGAGCATTTGTTCATCCTTAAAATTGGTAGTAAAAATCTTTTAAGACTAGTACATGAGATGTCATATTAGTAAGCACCTAGCATTGTGCCTGACAAATGTATATACTTAGGAGGTTTGGTCTAAGTAAAAAAATTAACTAAGATTACTCCTTCCATATGGCTTCTTTATAACACTTATTGAGTAGGATCTCAATTTTTTTTCTTTATTTTTCTCCATGTATCATCATTATACTAGTTTTTTTCCATCCATTTTTTAATGTTTTAATGAGTAAGGAGACAAAGAAAGATGCACTACAGATTGCTAACAATTTCTTTTTTTCTTGTGCAGAGAACATTTATTATTTCTTCCCTCCCCTGCCTCTCCCTGCCCCCCCATAACTATGGTTCCCCTAGATTATGTGTTGCTATGCCTTTGTTCAGTCTAATACATGAGATTGACAATCTTTCACCCAAACCTGGATTTTGCTCTAGACTCCACAAATGAGGGAAACATTCAACCCTTGACTCTCTGGGTTTGACTAACTTCACTCAGCATGATTTCTTCCATTGCCATCCATTTACCTTCAAAGGCTATAATATTATTGTTTCTAATAGCTGAGTAGAACTCCATTACATATACATACCAGAGTTTGGATCCATTCATCCAGTGAGGGGTATCTGGGTTAATTCCATAATTTAGCTACTATAAACTGAGCTTCTATGAACATAGGTTTTGCTGTGTTGCTGTAATGTGCTGATTCTAACTCCTCTGGGGAAATACCCAGAAGAGGGATAGCTGGGTCATATGGTGGATCCATCTCTAATTTTTTGAGGAGTCTCCACACTGCTTTCCAGAGCAGCTGTACCAGTCTGCAGTTCCACCAACAGTGTGCTAGCGTTCCTGTCTCCCTGCAACCCCTCCAATATCTGTTATTGTTTATATGCTTCATCTTTGCCAATCTGACTGGAGTGAGGTGAAATCTTAATGACAGGCCATGATTATCTCCCATGCTGTATGTTGTATATTGACAATTTTGACCAATTCCTTGGCTGAGCAAAAGCTTTTAGTTTAATGGCATCACACTCATTGATTTTTTACTTTAATTCTTTTGCTTTGGATGTCTTATTGACAAAGTCTTTGCCTACTCTCAAATGCTAGAAGGCTAGACCAAATTTTTCTTCTAGCGGTTGTATGGTAGCTGGTTTCATTCTAGTTCCTTGATCCATTTTCATTTGATTTTTGTGCTAGCTGAGAGATAAAGATCTAATTTCAACTTCCTGCAAATGCTGTCCTTTTGTCCAGCACCATTTGTTGAATAGACTGTCATTTCACCATGTTATATTTTGACCCCCTTTGTCAAAGATTAGATGTTTAAAGATTTGTGTATTTGTTTCAGAGTTTTTCTCTTCTATTCCATTGGTCTTCATTCCTATTTTGATATCAGTACTGTGCTGCTTTTCTTACTACATCTCTATGGTATAATTTTAGATCTGGTATTGAAAATCCACCTATTTTTTCTTTCTTGCTTAATAATGTTTTGGCTATTCTGGTTTTCTTGTTGTTCGAAATCATTATACTAGTTTTTATGATATTAAGTTTTGATAATCATCAGTAATGCTCACCCTTCAGAAACAAGGTTTTCAATCAGTGCTTTCATCTTAACTGATGGTTAAGCATCTTGTTCTTTTTATCAATGGAACTTTGTGGTTTTAAAGAAAAAGAAAATATCTCTTGCCAATTTAAACAGAAAAGGATTTTCCACAAAGACTATTGAAGAATTCACAGAATTAGCAAAAGTATTAGGGAAACAAAGTTGGAAAATTAAGCAAAAATATAGTTCAAAAATCATATCAGAGGGACTGGAGTGGTGGCTCGGCGGTTATGGTGCTTGCCCAGCATGTGTGTGTACACAGGTTCAAATCCCAGCACCCACGTACACAACTAAGTGTCAGAGCAATGAAAACCATGCAAAAGACTGAATGAAAATTGAATTTCTCTCTCTCTCTCTCTCTCTCTCTCCTTCTATCTTAAAAAAAAATCATATCATAGATAGTTTCCATGCACATTGATTAAATTCAAGGGCTGTTGACTGCATCATGGGTGCTCATTAATATCTTACTTTCCTGTGTCAAACTGTCAAGATTTAGGTCACATGGTGGAAATCTGAATGACTGAGCGTAGATCACTTAGCCCGACTATAGCTATTTCTACTATAGAAATTGGGACCCTGCCATTAAACTTTATTGAGATTCCAATCAAATAAGAAGGATGTTTGGATGCTTGGCAAATTAAAATATAGGCCCACAATAATCCATTCCTTTAGTTGCTCAACACCCCCCAATATCTGTCTTACAGTGTTGTTCAATAAAGAATTCCACATTACAGCAACTATGTCATACATACACTCACATTAGAGTGTATACTTAACTCTTAAAGGTAGGTACCAGATGCTTTACCTCTGTTTAATTTCCCTTCCTTCCTTACATCTGTTACAAACTCATCTCAGTATTCTAAAACTTGGGTAGTGGAGGGGGGACTACAAAATAAACAACAAAATTCTATAGTGACAGAGAGGAAAATAAAAGGAAGTATTACCTTCATAAAATACATAAATATAACTATTTTATTAGGAAAAAATCTTGAATCTTATAGTTTTATTTTATTTAACTTTATAAATCACATTTAGTACAATTGATTATAACATAGTCACTCCTTATAATTTTCTATATACATCAATAATTCTGTGTTTATTTGATCCCAGAAAAACCCTTAACCTTTTCTTCTGTTTGTCCAAAGGCATATGAAACTCAAAATGGTCTTGATAACCATTGCTATATGCCTTGGTGAAAACTTCTCTTTGGGTGCTGTATTGCTAAATTTTAAAGCATACCATGGAACTTAGCAACTTGAAATAATAACAGCAATGATCTTATATCTCTGTCCTGGAGAGCCAGCAGTTTCCTACTGCTCTTAAATGGGCACTCATTTGGGATGGCAGTGTCAGCTCTTAAATTTCTGTCCCTGATATCTCTGGCCACTTGTCCACGTGCCTGGTGAGTAAGGATGGAGACCAAGGTGGAGACTACAGAAAGAAAGACTGTTGACTTCCACAAACAATTTTTCTTTTGACTCTGATTATGGATAAGTTCATCTGAAGTTTTGGCATAATAGAATATTTTCTTTGGACCCAAATATTCTTACAATTTGGACCTGTACCAGAAGATAAAGCTCAACACCTAACTTGAGATTTTTTTGTAAAGAATCCATCTATCTTAATCCTTTCAAGTTATTTGATGTTGGAGGAAGAATCAGTCATTACTGGTGAATGGATAAGGATCCTTAATTTAGGCTGCATTTCCGTCTAGAAAAATATTCAAAAGTAAATCATTGTAAACATTCATCTTATCTCTTCTCTTCTAGAATCACAACAAAGTTTAGTAGCAATATAAGACTGGAAAGACCTATACTCAGATTAAGAAAAAAAAAAAGGTTGAGTCTGATTTACAGAGCTTTGAAAGATATGCCAATATTAGGTAGGTATTTATTACCACCACACATTCAAAAGTGGAGTCTTATAGTTAAAATATTGCAATGCCATTTTTCTATAATAAAAAAGCAATCCAAAGTGCATAAACTGATGTTCTTTTTTCAATTTTTTTTATAAAGGAGTCGAGTTATTGTGTGATCATAAATTCATATAGAGTAACAATATGTTATACATTTGTTCCTAAACCAGAATTACTCCCACATCGCCTACATCCTGGTATCTTGATTTTTCTATATTTCACCCCTACAAGCTATATAAATGTTTAGATTGTGAATTTTTCAGAATTAAATGAAAAGTTTTATTTGGATTCTCAGGGGCATAAAGAGTATGCTACTTTGTTGATTGTCTCCCTAGATCCCTCCTTATCCTCCTCCCCCTTTCTCTTCTCCCTACTGCCTACACATGAATCGATTCTTCTGAAAGCTTCTATGTCCCTCCCATCAATTCTTTTAGCATATCTTTTATGTTTTCATAGAATTTTATGTGCCATGCATAGGATATACTGAGTCATTTAGGATACTGTTATTCTGACTGCTTTACTCTTCCCATCAGAATGGTGGTATTAAGGTAGGCAACGAATGGATGATGAAGTTTTCTCCAAACTTAAGAGTTTGAAATAATATCAAGACAAGATGGTGAAGGTACAGCAAAACTTCTTCCAAGCAAAAACACAATCCCTAGTAATGTAATGGTATTTTTCACTCAGTGTAATAGAGAAAATACATGTGAAATAAAGTTGGGAAATATTTATCAGTAGTTGTATTAATTAGAAAGAATAACTTGTAACAGCATCTACAATCAGATTTACTTTCTGAATAAGTAACTAATTGAGTAAGTGTTACTTTCCATGTCACTCCTAATTTTTGTATTCAATCCAAAGTCTAAGTAAAGTAGCTGTTACAGGAATTACGTTTTTGTATCTTTAAGTCATCAATGATGGAGGTAATAATTAATAAATTTAATGTAAGGTAATGTAACTCATAGTTTTGAAAAGTTGCTTTTGTTTTTTTTTATTTTTTATAGGGAACTTTTCTTTTTTTTTCTTTTTTTTTTTTTTTTAAAGAGGGAGGGACAGTAAGAGAGACAGAGAAAGAGAGAAACAACTTTATTTAGTTTTTCACATGGCCTTTGTTGCTCCAACACTCAGTTGTGTATGTGGTGCTGGGGTTTGAACCTGGGCCCTCGTGCTTGCCAGGCAAGCGTTGAAACCGCTGAGCCACCGCTCCAGCCCCATAGGGAACTTTTCTTGATATTTCCACCAAATATTTCCATGTCATTAATTGCATTAAATTAATCCATATGTGTCACATATTCTGAGAGTCAAATTGGAATTCTTGTAAATCCTCTAAACATAAATCCTAAATATAACTATTTTGACTGGGAATATGTTAAAAGGAGGTATTCACGATCCCCTCAATCAAATTTTATCCATCACTTGCCTTTCTGAGTCCCCAGTCTGCTGGGGGATCATGTTGCAAGTCTATATCTCCAGGACAAGATAGGGAAATTAATTAATCAGTTAATGACTGGAAATTCCTAAAATGTTTACATACCTTGTATTTCCCAGTAGTGGAATATTTTACTCAATTCTGTGGGAATGAGTATTGTAGTTTGGAACAAGAATGTCCCCCAAAGTCTCCTATATTTAAAGGTTTACTTCCCAATCCTGCAAGGTGACGTTTTTAGGACATGATTGGATCTTGATGACTCCAATCTCATCAGTGGAGTAATCGACTTCATGGATTAGTGTTTGAATGGACTGCTGGGAGAAGAGGGAAACTGTGGGGAGTGGGCATGGTTAAAGGAAGTAGGTCACTGGTGGCACGCCTTTAGGGACTATTTGTTGTGCCAGGCTCCTTCCTCTCTATCTCTCTGCTTTGCTTCCTGGGTACCATGAGCTGAGCAGCTATCCTCCCACACCCTTCCACCATGATGTTTCTACCTTGTATCCAGCCAGCTGTGGACTGAAATTTTTAAAACTGAGACAAAATACATCCTTCCACCTTTAAGTTTCTTGTGTCAGGTATTCTGATCACAGCAGTGAAAAGTTGACTATTGCAAGGAGTGACTGTCTTTGCAGGATTTGGGTATTCCTGGGTCTTCCTATCAAATATAGCAAGAAAATATCACACCCCTGAAAATATGTTTTACCAAATTAATTAATGACTCTCATCTGAAATTGTGGCATATTGTAGAAAGAACATTACAATGCTTTGATGAATCACTCTTTGATGCCCCTAATGTCTGTCACCACTAAAAGAATTAACACATATGTTTTCTCTTTATACAAAATGATGTTTTGAGATGATTATAGATTGATGGGCAATTATAAGTAATAATACAGAGAGATGTCACATACCTCTTATCCAGTAAGAACATTTTAACACCAGGACAAGCAGGCTACCAGGATATTAACACTGAACTGTCAAAATGAGGAACATCCTATTACCATAAGTATATATCATGCTGCCATTTATAGACTCTCTCCTGTTCTTAAATTCTGTCAATCAAAATTCCTTTCCTTATTTCTATAATTTTCCATTTAAAGAGTTATACAAATGGAATCATATGGCATTTATCCTATTTGGATTAACTTTTTCACTAAATATATTTCTGTGGCGATACATGCACATTGTTACACTCAGCAATAGTTCCTTGCTGCTATTGCTGAGTAGTATTCCTTAATATGGTTGTGCCAAAATTTGTTTAGCCATTCACCAGCTATAGTATACAATGTGCTTTTCTAATTTTAGGCAATTACAAACAAAGCTGGTATAAATGTTCATGTGAAGATTTTTGTGTGAATAAAAGTTTCCATACATTTATAGTAAATGTGCAAGAGTGAAATTGGTGGGGTTTATAGTTGTTGAATATTTGATTTATTATCAAATTATTTTCTAGAGTGGCTACAATCTTTTACATCCCCTCCCCAAAAAAAACCTATATGAATGGTCCAGTTTCTTTTTATCCATATTTTAGATTTCTTTTGTTTTTCTTTTTCAAGTTTTTTGAGATAGGAACCAGGCCTATTGATTTGATAAATTTTTCTCTTTACTATGTGTGCCTTTTCATTTTTCTCTCTCTCAGCACTGTATTAACTGTATCACACCAATATTTAAATGATAGTTTTCATTTTCAGTTTGCTCAGTTCATTTACAAATGTGTTATTTAATTTTCATGAATTTAGAAATTTTCTTTTTTTTCTATTATTAATTGCTGATTTTATTACATTATGGACAGAGATTCTGCTTTTGTATCATTTCAAACTCTCAAGTCTGGAGGAAACTTCAGCTTTAAATCATTCTGCAGTAGAATGCACTACCTTAATCCCATCATTCTGATGGGGGAATCACTGCATCTGAGAAGGGGTGGGAGGAGATTCCCACCTCCTAACTCCTAGGCTTCCACTGATCCCTCCCTGGTTGGAGGGATAGGATTGCCTTTGTAGCCTCCTGGTACTACTGGAGAGCAAGGGTAGGGTGGCCTGACTATCACTTGATAGTCACCAAGGTCCCGAGTCTCCTCACACTTCCTCAATGTCATTCAGGTTGGGAGGGGAGTCCACTTCTCTCCTTACTATCAAGCAGGGATGGAAACCCAGGATCCCCATGTGCTCTTCTCAGACACCTCAAGGGAGGAGAGTTCATTACTACTGCCTGGGAATGAGAATTCCCACTCCCTACTCTAACTTCTCTGACATTACCCCAGTGGAGTTGGAGGACTCTACAGCCTGGAAGTTATGTAATTATAGGTGTCTAACTTGACCTTTGCTAGTGTGGATGGGATGGGGTAGGGGGAGGCTGCAGTTTTTTAAGTGTTTTTTGGGCAGCATACAGCAGCTATTATATAAAGTTTTCTATCTTACTAGGGCTGATCCTTTTTCTATCTTTTGGTTAAAGACAGTAGAATTTGGGAGTAGGCAAAGACTTTCTCAACATGTCTCCAAAAATGAAGGAAGTAAAGTCAAAAATCAGTGAATGGGATGCCATAAAGCTAAAAAGCTTTTGTACTGCCAAGGAAACAATCAAACGAGTCAAGAGGTTTCCTACAGAAATGGAGAGTATCATGGACTATGATTCCTCAGACAAGGGTCTCATATCCAGAATCTACAAAATCCTCAAAAATGTCAACTACAAAAACACCAACAGCCCAATTGATAAATGGGCCAAAGAGCTAAATAGAGACTTCTCACCAGAGGACATTGATCAAGCCAATGAATACATGAGAAAGTGCTCTAAATCTCTAGTAATCAGAGAAATGC
>PVKS010031966.1:0-22977 GCA_004027875.1 Aplodontia rufa
CAAACCCCCCCCCATTTACCCACCCTTATCCCTCCCCTCCCCTTTCCAAAACATCTCTAAAAATGTATTAGGTTGTATGACATTATACCTTATCCGGAATTAAAACATGATACTAGACCTCCTTTCTCAGTGGCCAGGTCTAGCTCCAGCCTCCACAGATGAGTAAAGACATTCGACCCTTGGTTTTCTGGGTTATGCTGATTTCACTCAGCATAATTTCTTCCATAGCCGTACATTTACCTTCAAAGGCTGCAATATCATTGTTTCTAATTGCTAAGTAGAACTCCATGGTATATATGTACCACAGCTTTTGGATCCATTCATCCAGTGAGGGACATCTGGGTTGTTTCCATAATTTAGCTATTGTAAATTGAGCTGCTATGAACATAGATGTTACTGTGTCACTATAGTGTGCTGTATATCAGTGATTTTTATGTTTCATAGAATTTTAAAAGTTTATTGGAGATGGCTTAAGAGACAAAATTGGAGATAAGGCAAGATGGAAATGAACTAAACAGAGCTCAAATATCCTAACACTGCTTCTAGTTAAGAAAATAGTCATGCTCTATACACATTTTTACGTAGAGATTCTATTTAAGGGTTCGTTCAGGAGGTAGTAGTGGATAATAGTTAAGAGAACTGACTCTAGGATCATGCTGATTGTTCAGGTTCTAGTTCCCCCATACCTTATGACCTGTATGAGCTCCAGCCTGTTCTTCAACTGTAAAATACAAATTATAATACATATGTACATCTTTCAAGTTGTAGTGAAAACTGAAAATTAAATGAAACAATATATACATATGTATATATAAAGCACTTACCACTATATCCAGTATGAAATAATTAAGTTTACCATATTCATTAATACTATTTCACAAAAACCCTCTGCCAAAGGTCTTTTTAGTGTTTTTTTTTTCTTTTTTTGAGATGTGAATGAAGAACTACAATCTGTAACTCAAAACAGGTCAGATTTCTCAAGTAAAGAACTTCTTCATGAGAGCTGCACCAAAGCCTGGTTCTGGCATAGCCACAAGCTGGTCTATGGTTTCCCTTACTCTGGAGTAGACAAATGGAAAATTGAACTGGAAACAAAGATGGTGCTTTTCAGGCTTCTGGAGAAACAATTTCTGCTCTGATGACCTCTGGCCTGATTGATATATTTTCCCAAGAAATTTGGGAAAAAATTAAAACAAGATCAAAATGAAAAATAATACTAGGGAATTAAATTTAACAAATTATTCTATGTCTATGTACAAATGTACCATAATGAATGATATACTAATTAAAATAATGGAATGGAGGTCAAGAGTAGAGCAAATACATCTGGGAGGGAGGAGAGGATAGAAATGAGAGCTCCTGGGGAATGAGGTTGAGCAAATTATGTTATTATGTACATGTACAAATATTGCATAATGGATTTCACTGTTATGCAAAATTATCATAATGCATCAATAAAACAAATTGGCAAAAGAGACCAACAGACATCTTATAAAAGTCTTAAAAAATCAAAACCAATAATCCATGTTAAAACTGGAATCTGTAGTAGGATCTCCCAGGGCTCAGGAAGTAAACTAAATTGTGTTTACAATTAAAAAAGAAATAAAGAAAAAGGAAATTTAGCAGATGTTTCTGCATGTAAAACATTTAACAAAATAAAATACTTCTAAGTATTTGTTTCATTTTCTGAATATGAGGATTCAATAATGAGGAGAATTTCAAGGAAATCACTGACAGTTTAATCTCTATAACTAAAAATGAGACAGAGTATTCAATTTTCTTTTTCCTAGAACTCCATGAACCCATGGTAAACATCTTTTATAGAAAATAAAACACTCTCAATTAGTATAGGTCTTTAGCTTCTTGGGAACTTCATGGTATCTCAGGGGATTCCATGTGACTTAAAGCGAGTGATGTGATTAGGTCACATGGCCAGTGGGGGTGGAGTCAGAATAATTGAGGATGATCATTACTCCATTTACTACTACTGATGTCTCCTGCCATATCTTCCCCCACTATTTCACTTTGTTCCTTCATGTCCTAAAATTAGCTTGAGCTAAAATAAGAGAATCAAGTGATTAGAGGAGTTTGAGGAGATAGAATCAGCAATTCTTCCTTGTCTTGATATTCCCCATCTATCCTCTCCATTATGCACCCTGATGTTTTATGATTAACTCTTGACCATCCGTGTTTCTCCAAGTGAAAGGAAGAATGCTTTCTCTTTTATCTTGCTTTAAATACAGGGTATGGATGGCATGACTACAAAAGAGGTGAGAATAGTGCCTTTCAAGGCACTCAGCTGGAAATGTATACTTCCTCTTCCATCCTCTGCCAGGTCTACCAGGTGCTATCTTTCCTAGAATCAAGGTTTGACATCCCTTGGTTAGAAAATATCTTAAACTTCTAGACAAATGAAACAAAAGTGCATCAGAATGGATTAGTTCCTGGGGAAACTATTCATCTTATTTTTTTTTTTACATATTAAGTATTCAAATATATAAGAGATCAATGGTTAGCACAAGTGGCTTCCTCAAGGCCCACACACTAAGAAGCTTTTGGATTTCACCATTTAAATCTTAATATGATTCTCTTTTATGTGCTTCATGTTTGCCTCATGTGGATGCTCTGTTACCTTCAAGTTCAACTTTAATAGAAAAATTGTAATGTGCCACTTACTACGAAGGTTTTTCTCATTTTGCGTCCTACTTACAGTTTACAGCTTAGGGGTGTGTGTGTGTGACTTTATCTCTATTGTGGTCTTTCCTCTTGAGTTATAGAGCAGTGATAGCATGACAGGATATTTGCAGTGCCTCTTTTCTCTGGTTACCCTGGTCTTTTACCTATGTAAATGTACTCACTCCTTTGAAGTCTTATTTACTCTAAAAAAAAAAAGCAAGTTTAAATCATGTTGATGGCCTCTTATTCTAGGCACTGAAGGCTGAAATGAACAGAATTTCTGACTTTACTAAAGATCTGATCTTGTTAGCAGGAGCTTGTCCTTTCTGGTACGTTCCACACTCCAAGGGCACATTCCTACTAGACCAGATTGTCTTAGTGTAGAATTCATTTATAAAATTATATGCTTGCCTTAACTGAATATTTTTACATTATCTTTTTAGGGAAGATATTAACAAACATTAATAATAGCTCTGAGGACCAGTTCTGAAAATATACATGAGAACTGAGGTGAATGTTCCTGTAATGAATGACAAAGTTGTTGATTGAGTAGATAAGATATACAATTTGTGTATAACATTCCAGTGACCAAACTGTCTACAAGAAAAACTTAGAGGAGGAAAGATTTGTTTTGGCTCACAGCTTTAAAAGATTCCACGCATGGTCAGCTGGTTCCATTTCTTTGAGCCTGCGGTAAGGCAGAAAGAACATCATGGTGAAAGTGTGTGAAAGAGGAAAGCTATCAGCTCATGTCATGTCAGCTGGGAATCAGAGATGGGAAAGGACTGAGGAGAAGACAAACCCTTCTAGGACATGCCCCCAGTGACCTACTTCCTCTAGCTCAATCCCATCTGCCAGCAGTCTATCTAGCTATCCATGGATTAATCCATCAAGTGGATTAATGAGGCCAAAGCTCTCATGATTCCATCATTGCCTAGGAAGCCCCACTTCTGAATCTTGCTGCATTGATGGTCATGATTTCAAAACCTGACCTGTGTGAGGACATTCCATATTCAAACCATAGCAATGTCATAAGTACATATCCTAAAATTGAGATAAAGTAGGAACTTCATGAATTGATGATGAAAAGAGAATATGAACGTATTCAACATGGTAAAATCTATGCTGGTCAATAACTTATTGAACTTGATATTCACAGTTTCTGGTACTTTTATTATTATCATATTTAAAAGAAACATATATCAAATGCTTGTTACATATCAGGCATTTTGATGGGCACTTTCTTTGGGCACTAACTTTTTTTCTTAATCCTTACCATAAACCTATGAGGTAGTTGTATTTTTATACTTAGTTTACAGGTGGAAAAATTACTTTAAAAGTGATGAAGTATTCATCCTAGATCAAATAGTAGATGGCAAAATAGGTCATTGTTTAAATCAGTTCATCTGCTTCTAATGCCCTTAACTGTGATATAGTATTTCGGATTCAAACACATGCACATCATGACCCTGCCTTTCTTAGCCTACTATCAATGGAAGGAGAAAAAAGGTAAAGAAAAATTGCTTCAAAAATCAAAGTTTGTGTAGCCGATCAATTCTAACGGTGAAGAATGACAGGATAAACACGTAATCAAGACTTTGGAAGACGCAATGACACACGCAAGAAAGTGATTCTGTAATGATACAAAACAAGGGAAGAGAAGGAGGCCACCAGCTAAGGAATTAAAATCTTTCCAACATTCATTCACTCATTTAACCTAATACTGTGAATGTCAGAAGAAGGAGACAGCCACAGAGCTCCTGTTCCAGTGGGGAGAGTCTGTTTGTTTGTTACTGTGTGCCGTTGGTGGTGAGCAGACTATCTGAGCAGTATCTACTGCAAGGTATTTATGGCTTTCCAAGCTGTGGGCAAGGGAGAGAGCACAGCCAGTGAAGCAGGAAGACAGAGCCTGTGTTGGCAGACAGCTGCTGTTGGCATAGGAGAACAGATCATGGTTCAACTGTAACTAGGCAAAGCAGACACTCTAACCATAGGGGACAACACAGAAGCAGGTGTCCTCTACCGTCTTCTATGCACACTTGGACAAGTGCATAAAGCAACAGTGGGCAATGGGTTGTTTTAGAATAAGATCACCAGGGAATTCTCTCCGTTGATTATGCAGCCCATCCACTTTGCCTTTGATTTGGCTATTTTATGTTGTTTTCTTCTAATCAGTCCTCAATAAAACACAGGACAAGAGTGCTTATTTTATAATGATGCATGTTCAATAAATTTTCTGAGGGATCCTAGAAAAGGCTGGATTGGGGGCACAGTGGAGAAATAAGCATAGATAAAATGCCAATATTTCCTAAAACCACACTAAGGGATCATGATTTATCCAGATGTGCTCAAGGGAGTAATCATTATGAACTGGAATAGTCAAATGCATTTCAGAGAGGAGTCTGGAGATAACCATCAGAAAATAAGTAGGACTTCTAAGGCCTGGGAGACTTAGCTGTCTCTGGCTGGGAGAACAGCATGAACAAAGACCTACAGAGATTAATAATCTACCACAGATAAGAATAGTGTTTTCAGACAAAACAA
This sequence comes from Aplodontia rufa, assembly GCA_004027875.1. Lineage (NCBI taxonomy): Eukaryota > Metazoa > Chordata > Mammalia > Rodentia > Aplodontiidae > Aplodontia > Aplodontia rufa. The sequence continues at coordinate 5,221 of PVKS010031966.1, forward strand.
AGAGTTCTGACAGTGTGATGACTAAAACAAAGACTCTGAAATATGAGACTGAAGAACAGGGAAAATTTAGGGGTCTGGATATAGTTGTCTGTCTGCACGGGATCAATAGTTGAAGCTCCATTAATGAATTTTTCTCATGTGTAGTCAACAATACAGATTCAGGTTTTGTGAGGCTTAAAGCCTATTCAATTTGGATTGTCCTCTTTAGGAAAATAGTATAAAATTACAAATGCAAACTCACTAGTATCCATCACAAGCCTTGAACATCACCAATTAAGTAAGAGACCCTGAATCCTATGGGTCATTAGTTTTTGGAACATCTTCCTCTGGCTAGAGCAGTGCGGACCATTAGAAATAGAATGTAAGCCAGAAACGTGGTTTAAAAATGTTGTATCATGTGCACTCAAAAAAGTAAAACTAAACATGCAGAATTTGTATATTTTATTTAATCCCACAAATCTGAAAAATTTCAACATAAAATTAATATTAAATATTTGTGAGATATCTTATATTCATCTCTTCCAACGGCATCTTCGAACTCTGGTGGGTATTTTATATAAACCACCTACAACAATTAAGAATAGCCACATTCCCAGTGTTCAATCACCTCTAGTAGCTGCTGTATTGAAGAGCGTATGATTAGAGTCTTGCTACTCAATGCGTGATCTGTAGATCAGCATCATTTTCATCATCATAGCCAAAGAGCTTGTTAGAATGCGGCATCCTGTGCTTCACTCCAGACCTACTGAATCAGAATATGCACTTTAATAAGGTCCCCAGATGATTCATATTCACATTAATGTTTGAGATATATTGCTCTAAATAACTAAGAATAGAGTCTCCGAAAACAGTTGCAGAAAAAAGAAGTTCTCAAAGTAGGCCCTAGAGGGGCAGTGTTTAAAAAATGATCAATGGAGAAGATTCCTAAAATCAAGAAGACAACTGTAACAAACGACATGGGGAGTTTGAAGAGGAGGTTAGCACCGAGAGTCATCATAGTGCAGTTTCAAGAGAAGAATAAAAAAGATCTTGACTGTGAAAAGATGAAGAAGAAAATAATGAACCATAAAGTGAATTTAGATGATTTCTGGTCGAGGAAAAAGGAATGACATCATAGTTTTGAAGGTTGTTATGTATATTACAAGACCTAATAGAGCAGTAGTTACAGGTATTTTTCAACTTAATTACTAAAGTCTTAAAGTGCATGATTATCATGCCTTCCCACACTCATCCTTTTACCCTTGGTAACCCAGATCAAATAATAACTTTGATCACACCGTCACTTTGGAGTGCATTTGAAACAACTCTAAACTTTTATTTCTGAAAAAATGTTAATGTGGATTCTGAAGTAAAAATGAAAAACAATCTGTCTTAAGCTGCTTAATTGAACACCTTTGTACCTGTGGCCCTGCTTAGTGATGCCTGTCATGGCTGACAGTGGCTGAAAAGAGAGGTACTCGGCTCTTGAAATGCTTGGCAACTTCAGTGATTGCAAAGTATTTATTTCATTATAAGAGCATCTCTCGTTCCTATTGCCAAAATTATTTGCTCACTTTTTCTGGAGAGCTGGTGAGGCAGTTACCTATATTTATTTGGATTCAAGAAAACATAAATGTTTTTAATTGGAGCATCCATCACTTTCGGATTTAAATATGCCCATTTCAATCAGTGAGCAGAGATGCTTTTTCTTGTTGTTGCTAGAAAGTATTTTCCAAAATGTGCTTGGTTAATTCAGCAAATGGTATGTTTTCATGTGTTAAAAAAAAAAGGAAAACCTAAATATACAAAACCATGTATTCAACTTTATATTTCCATAGTCAGGTCAGTATCTGCACCATAACTGACACTAAATAAATACTGCAAAGATGGATGGCAAGATGAACGTGCGAAAGGCAACACAGAAATTTTTTCATCTACTTAGCAGTTGATCCCAAAACAATTTGTGTTCTGTTTGTTTAGATATTTGAATGCAATTAACAAGTTATGTCAATGAAATTTCTATTTTTTCTATAATTTTAAAAGTTGAAGTTGACCATTTAATTCTAGTAAAAGCATGAAATGAAACTTCTCATTATGAATCGTAGGGAATGGTCTCCTGTGTTTTTAAATTATCCTTAGTATCCTTAGCTCAAGGAGAAAATAGAAATAAAAGGTAGCGCTTTAAGCAAGTCCATACTATTTCCTTTTATCCTTTATGGGAAATAAATACACAGAAAATTGTTAGACAATCTGACACAAAAATGGACATAAGACTCAAAGTTATTTTGGTTTAAGACTCTAGCCATTAAGCATATTTGGAAGACACAATCCATGCCTTGGGAGGAATGTTGCTCCGGAAGACTGTTTCCCAGTTCACATTCCTTTTGGTGAAACTCATAAACTCTTGTTATATATTTAGGTTATAAAGAACGTTATGATAGAGGAGTGATCAAAATATAAGGGAAGCAAATAAAGAAGGTCAAACATTCTGACTGGATGATAAAGGAAAACTTCAAAGTTAGAGATACTTTAATTGAGCCTTGAAAGATAGAAGATTGAAAATGGACAAAGATAATTCCAGACAAAAAAATAGCAAATTCAAAGGTACAGAGACCCAGGATTCCTATGGGTTGAGTGAGTGATGTACTGGGGCAATAAGTCTAGAGTGTGTTGTGGAGCATGTTGGAACTGAATAAGTACCATAAGGATGGAGGGCAAAATCACCCCTTCACAGCAATCACCCCCTCACAACGTACATACTTGATCCAGAAACAATTGCTTTCAGTTTGCTTGGTTATTCTGATGAAATTAAAAAGTTATTTCAAGAAAATCTCTATTTTACCATATTTGATTGATGATGGATATTCAACAGTAAGTTAGCTCTGGCTTGTGGAAGGCTTTTGGATTCTGCTTGGAAGAGTGGTTTTAACTGAGGGACATGGGCACTTATGAAATGATTCTGAGCAGTGGGGTGGTGTCATTACACTTGGGTTTTAGAAGACGAATTTTAATAAGTAGAACTTACTGCAACAGGAAAGGTGTGTAGTGATAAAAGACGAACCAGAAAGATTGCAGTGAAGATGGAAAATGGAAGACGGGGAGGAGAGAGGTTATGGAACCAGGTTTGGCAACACATGAGATGGATGGATTTTGATGGGAAAAGTGAATGAGACAGAAGAGCCAAAGATGGGGAAAGATTTCCAACTTGAGGGATGGTGCCGGTGTTATGTGTGTCACGGAACTCCAAAGGAACCCACCAGAGATCAGCTTCCCGATCTGCACATCTTCACGTATGGCTCTCATCTCCTAATTTATTTCTATCCATCTCTACAATGAAGATGGAAAATGTGTTGTTTTTATTCAATTTCACATCAACCCTGAAGCCTGTTTAGAAAATGACTTTTTGCTATTGCATGTCTCTCCGTCTCTGTCTGTCTGTCATCTGTCTCTCTCTCTAGCCTGGGACTAAAGTGTGGAAAAGAGAGATGTTTTACAGTTGTTCAATGTTGCAAAAAAAGATTGAAAATATGCCCAAAGACAAGAAGTAAATTCTGTGATTTCTAGATTTTAATAATAATTTGTTTACCTCTATAGTTCTTTTTTTATGTCCCTCTATGATTCTTTAAATGAAAGAAACAAGAAACAGAAAGCAAAGTTCTGAATTTCTGCTTTGAAAATCAGTCTGTTCAAGCCTTTACTTTTCTTTAGTTTCAGCTCCCTAAAGTTTTCATGAATTTAAATACAGAGAAATGTTATTCCTATTTTTAAGATATGTTACCCAGTGAGTTCATTTTGCTGGAACATAATTTATATTCTTTGATCACTAAGTGAATTAAATTATGAAATTAAAGCAGAATAAATTTAGGACCACTAAGGGGTACATTTAATTCTATTTGACAAAATATGTAATTTGACAGGATATCATCAATATCGTAGGAAAAGCTGAGACAATTGCATTTTTAAGGAGAAGTCGAATTAATCATTTTCCTTTCTGTTGTTTGGCTCATCGATTCCTAAATTAATTTGTAGAGCTAAATTTCCAAAGCAAAAATATTTTTTCTTTTGAAAAGCAGTATCACTGTTCCTCCAGGGAAATCTTTTCCCTTAGAACACAGTCCTAGCTTTGACAATTGATTACTTGCTACCAACCGGAAGTGCTCAAGAACAGAAAAGGATTAGTCTGGTAGGGAGAAAAATTTACTCATTGCTCATCTATTCCATTGCCAACTACTGGGATTAAGCATGTTCACTGTTGTTTTATTGAATTGCTAGTCACCCTGGGAATTTGGTGTTATTCCCATTTTAAAGTTGTAGAGATTAAAGACTGATGAAATACACTCTTGGAAAATAGGTCTAATGTAAAAGGATTTCAGAACTGGATTGTTTATGAAAAATAGAATGAACATCAAAACCAGACCAACCTAATTTAAATCCTGACTCTGCATGTATTTTAAAATTCTGAACACATTGAACTAGTGATATGGCTCACTTTGCCTGATATGCATGAGGCCCTGAGTTTGATCCCCAATACTGCAAGAAATAAATGATAAATAAAAAATAAATCGGGCTGGAGTAGTGGCTCGGAGGTTATGGCATTTACCTAGCATGTGCAAGGACACGGGTTCAAACCCCAGTACCCATGTACACAACTAAGTGTCAGAGAAAGATTCAATTTAAAAAATTTAAAAAAATAATTCTCTCTGCCCCTCTCTCTTGCTCGCTCGCTCTCACTGTCCTCTCAAAAAAAAATCAGTGAATCAATAAATACAATTTCTGAACAGAATTCTCTAATTTTTCAAATGGAGAAAACAATCTTCTGGGTTAATCAGGAAGGCTACGTAAAAGAATGTCTTCCTTTGAGATGAAGTGAGTACACATTTAATACTGCAAGGATTTGAGGATAGATTATTCAGTTTTATCAAGGTGTAACTACCCTGCCTTGCAATCTGTGGACGTTTCTAAGATGCCTATAGTTATAAACAGTAAATTGTGCTTCAGGTATCATAAACCCTTTATTCACAAATGTTCTGCTATCCAAGTCTGATTCCACTTCTGACTGCAAATCCCTTCACTGTCAGTATTAACTGGAAAAGAAAAATTCACAGAACTCACATTTATAACAGCTTGAATCATCTAGCAACTAAAACTCTAAATGAATGAATAAAAAATCTAAAACAAGCATTATATAGAAAGAAAAGTTAACTTTAGCAGGTAAAAATTAAAGTAGTAAGGTGCCTCATTTGTAGTAGGGATAATTATTTTAAAATAAAGTCATTTCACCTTGCCTTGCACACTGTAATTAATATTAAAATTTTCAAAAGCTGTTACGTCAAATTGCATTTTACTGATATATATGATGGAATTCTCTTGCCTATTCATCTGACTTCTGACTTAAAACAACATATTAAAAAAAAATTATCCAGCATTAGCAAAATTTTTCTTAAGGCAAATGTGTAATGTCAATTTTGTTCTCTATTATAAACCAAGTTTCTCTTCTACACCTAATTCTAAAATTGTAGGCAAAATTTTTATGCCCAGGGTAAGACAAATGAGGTTCTGAAATTAGTTTTATAATTTTTGGTATGTGTCATTTCAATAGTTTTTCTTCTTTTTTTCTTCTTAATCTTCTCCTTTCTCTTTCTTCCTCTATCCCCCTTCCTTCATTTTGTAAAAATTTATTCAGCATTTCATTGTCTGCTCTGTAAAAAAATATTACACTAGTCTCAAATCTAAGGAGAATATGAAGGAATGAAAGATACTGTCCTTGATCTCAAATAATTTCTATTTTGGAAGAAGAGAGAAAATTTCCAATTGATTGACATACACATGTGGAAAGTCCAGGGGGATTTATGAGCATGTATGTGTGTGTTTGTAAAACAGCCCAAGGGAGAACAGTATCCCAAGAATCTGTAAAAGTACATTTATTATTTTTAAAAAATGTAAATAACCAACAACTGAGGTTTAATGATCTGTCTTAGAAGACAGACAAATTAAGGGCTGTTAATTAACTGACAAAAGAGGCTCTCTTGTGTTTTATTATCCATGTAATAGTAAGATTTTGTTCTATATGAAAGAGGCATCATTCCATCTATTTTGCCCCTTAAGGACCTTATTCTGACAAGCATAGCCGGGCCCCATCACTGGTGCCTAAACATAAATATTGATAGACCTCAGATTATCTTTGATTTCTTCTACCACAAGCCCAAAATTATGAAGTGACCACTTGATGTATAGAAAACTTACATTAAAAGCAAATAACATGCTGTCAGTTAAATTGAAACAGCTCCTTTTCAGCTTCTCTAGTGGTTTGAAGAGCAACAGTGAGTGAACACTTGCCCCATAGGTTGATCTCAACAGATGGCCCTTTCCCGATTCTGTTATGCTTAAGAGAAGCATTATGAACAGACCCCCTTTTATTCTTTCTCAAAGAAGCACTGCAGTGGAATGATATCTTACAAATGCTTCTTACCCTTGAAGGGAAATACCTGCTGCTTTAGTGAGTTTCTGGGACAATACTTTGTATCATAAATCCACCCACATGGTGGATGCAGGTGATGCTTAATTATTTCACCAGGTACAGAGTTTATGGTTCCTTAGCTGAATCTTTAAACACTTTTATTAAATGCAATTCAGTAGAACTCTTGTGATAAATTCACTTATAATATCAACAAAAGTAATATCTAAAACTAAGCCATCGCCAAGGGTAATTAATTATTTATCGGCATGTGGCCAAAAGCAATACATCAGTATTATTTGCAATACACCTATTGACACATTCTATTTTCCAAGCATAAAAGAAAGCCAGTTGTTTTGCTGCAGGAAATAGCATGCTTTCTTTGTATCTATAAAAGAATTTCGTCTGCTTTTTAAATATATTTTCTAGTATAGTGTTCCTTTTTAAAAAATGACACCAGAGTAGAATAACATGAAAACATAATTTTGAAAAGATATGTGCCACATTTATTCTGTTAGATAGAATTGAGAATGCTTGATTCATGCTAACTTAGAAATTTTATGTTGGTGTTGTCAAGTGTAATAGTGCAAAATAATGATTACTCAGGATTATATGGCTTATTTAGCTATAAGCAATACTTTGTTGGGGAAAAATTAGGGTAGAATTTTAACATTACATAAGCCATAATTTTTAGAGCTCAAATTTATTTTTATATAAACTCTCAATCCTCCTACCAACTGAGATCCTGGAAGTCTCTGAGTATTGATCTTATTTATCTAGGCTCCCTGGCCATGTGTTATTTATATTATGTTGCTATACAAGTTTATTAAGATTTACTTATCTTTTCTGTATATCTGTACGGTATTACTTTCTGTTTACTGACTCTTTCAAAGATTCCGGGCTCCAGCATCATCTGTCTGTTCCAACACTGATGATTTTGAGTTCAATATTGTGTTCACAGTGCAGAGGTCCTGTTGATTTCCCCAAGATGAAAGCATTACTGAGTTATGTGCAGGAACCTGAAGACAAAATCTGGCCCTGAAGTTGCCTGAGATTATTCATGGAGAGAATTTTCCAGCTCTGTTTTTGTTCTTGCCTAGAGCCATTGAATGCCTCTTAAATCACTGACAGAAAATTTAGGTCAACACATTGCCTGAGGTCATTTAAATTTCAAATTTGCTGCCATTTTCCTGCTTGTAGCTATTGGAGGAGAAGAATACTGTGCCTACAGCTAGTGAACTGGAGCTGAGAATCTGGCACAGGAAACTTTTGCTCAGAGTCAAACTTATTTATGCTCTGCTGAGGGAAGTTTGTCAGGAAGGTTAATGAGGCTAAATTGGCATTCTCTCTTCCCATTCAGAGCCCAATTGGGATCTACATACAGTGATGGGACGTAGTCTCTTTGCCAGATTTTGTACCACTTGTTATAGTTTCAAACTTGAGTATACATTTTGTAAGCATACAAGCTGTCATTTTGGTTCCACAGAAATGAACTATGAGCAAGACTCAGTTTTCATGATTTGTTTATATAAATCAAGTGACAGGAGCAGAATGCCCAGTGTTTCCAGGCGTCATGGCCAGCACAGAGCACACACACAAATATGGTCAGTGGAGTCAACCAAAAAATTATATTTGGATGAATTCTGCTCTCTGCATGTGGGCAGTCATCATTCTGTTGCTTCTATCACTATTGATCCTGCTGTTAGGAGGAAGAAAAAAAAAGAACAATTTTATTTTCATTTCTTAAAATATGCTGACATATAGAGAAGCAAGCACACTTAGCAATTGGTATGGATTAGTATAATTCTATGCTAAGCGGTTAGCTTTTTTGTTGCTATGACCAATATCTGAGAAAAACAGAGTAGGAAGGGTTTATTTTGGCTTAGGATTTCAGAGGTTTCAGTCCACGGTTGGCCAGTTCCTTTGCTCTGAATCCAAGATGAGGCAGAGCATCATGGTGGAAGGGCTTGGCATAGGAAACCTATTCAACTCAGTGCAGGCAAGAAACAAAGAACAGAAAAAAGAAAAGACCAGGGACAACACATTGTTCCCAGGGTCACACCAGTGACCTACTTCTTCCAACCATGTTCCACCTGGCTATAGTTTTCACCACCTCATAGTAGTCCATTCAACTATCAATTGATTAATCTGCTAATGAAATCAAAGTCTTTATAATCCATTCATTTCTCAAAAGGCTCACTGGTGAGCCTTGCTTTATTGGGACCAAGCTTTCAACACATGAGACTTTGAGGTACATTCCAGATCCAGACCACTGAAAGAAAAAAAAAAAAAAAAAAAAAAAAAAATTAAGATTTCCATGTGGATGTTCTAGAAGGAATTATGAGTATAATATTAGAGCAATTTCAATGTCTATCTCTTCAAATGTTCCTCACTTATTGTATTATTGTATACTTCAATCTAGAAAGTACTCTGATATATCTGAAGATCTACCAGTTTTATTTTTAAACTTTATTCTGGTTCTAAAATAATTGAAATTTTTAGAGAGAAGTGACTGCATCATCTTATTTATTCTCAAAATAATATTACATATCAGGAGCTATTATTTTCATTGTACACCTGAAAATTATATTTATTTAATCTGACCTGTGATTCACTATCTCAGTTTTTAAAAATAAAGCTGGAAATGTTTTCTACATACTTTTTTCCTTCCAAAATTAAGTGACTAAATATTATCCCATCATGCATTAATAAAATTGGGCTGCCATGAACTGGGTGACAATATCTATTACACAACAGATATTATTTCTCAGAGTTCTAGAAGCTAGAAGTTTGAGATGGGGGCCAATACTATTTGCAGTCTCATATTTACCCTCCTTTTTCTCTAATTATGTTCAGTTCATTCCCATTTTATTGTTTATAGTATACTATTTCTCTGTATTGCTTTGTCCCTTATAACTCTATCCCTGTACTTTCAACAATTAACATTTAGAAATGCAGCATGCATTTTAAAATCCACAAAAGTTTAGCATAGTTAGTATTTCTACCTTAGTCATGAAAACCAGTGAACAATTAAACTTTGATCACATCTCCAAATCTTAATTATAGTATAGGCCATTATTTTACTATTTTATTTTTTACTACCAAATTAATGTTATTTGTTGTTTTATACAATGAGTGTTTATTTAGATTTCTTACCTTTTTACCTATTTATTTGGTTGCCATTCTATCTTGTATCTCAAAAATTGTTACGGTATAATTTACCTCCTTGACATAGTATATTATTAGAAATTTAGTCAGTGAGCTTTTTATTATGCTGAACCCTGCTTTATAATCTACAAATGTATTTTTTTCTGTTTTCATTCCTAAGTAAGAAAGCCAGGTACACAGTTCTTTTTCACTTAGCATGGAAGATGACACAGCTATCCACAGTTACTGTTGTGTGATACCAGAGATGCAATCCCCTGGTTGGTGATAGTATTAGTTTCCTGGGACTGCTGTACCATCTGAATGGAGATTGGATGGTGTAAAATAACACAACTGTATTCTCTCAAACCTCTGGAGAGTAGAAGTCCAAGATTAATATGTTGCCAAGGCTGTGTTTCCTCTGATGTCTCTAGAGAACAATCTATTCTATGCCTCCCTCCCCCTTTTTCCTTGTGTTCAGGAATTCTTGATGTTCCCTGGCTTATCCATGCATATTCCAATCTTTACCTCCATATTCTTTTTTTTTTTTAAGAGAGGACAGTGAGGGAGAGAGAGAGAGACAGAATCATTTTTTATTGAGTTTTTCATATGGCTTTCGTTGCTCTGACACTTAGTTGTGTATGTGGGTTGCTGGGGTTTGAACCTGTGTACTTGCACATGCCGGGCAAGTGCAGTAACTGCCAAGCCACCGCTCCAGCCCCTAACTCCATATTCTTATGGTGATCTGCCCTCCATGTGTTTCTGTCTCTGTTCCTTTCTATTGTTTCATTAGGGCTCCACGATAATGAATTTAGGGCCAACCTTACTCCAATGTGAACTTTCCTTGATTTAGAGAAATTTGGTATTTTTTACTGCCTTTAATTACATTGTCAGATAAATAATAAGTAGACTTGAATAAGGAATAACTTTACATCTCAAAACTGCTCAGCAGTATGATCTTCTTAAAGGCATTTTAAAAGATTAGAAACTCAAATGTAAGTTGAAATTTAACTAAATGTACTGCTACCAATGGAAGTAATTAAATCGAGGTGATAATTCAGATGAACTAGATATATTCTAGCATAGTTAAAATATAATTAATCTGCTTGGGCAATAATAATTTTGTCGAGACTGACTTTCTTTCCTTGGAATCTGGCAAGTTTCTTTTCCACATTGATTCTAAGACGAATCCTAATTCCATTAATATTAATATGTAAGTAAAAGGGGAGATGGAGGCTAAGTTCAGAGAGGAGATTTCAACCTAGAGTTGGCTTTACATTTATTTCAATTTGTGTGTATGATCCACATGTTTTTCAAATGTCTGAAAATGGAAAGTCAGGATATTTCTGCTTTATGAGAGGAAGACAGAGAGGTTTTCAGTGATGAAAAATTTTACAAGAAACTCAGTCACTTTATAGCTGTCATCCTTCAAACACAGTGGGAACATCAATCTTACTATTAGATATCATGTGAATCATAATACTGCCCCAGCAATCATAAAAGTGGTTTGAAAGATCACTCACTGTTCTCTTAAGACCACTGTGTTCCAAACTATTTGGAAGATGACCAAAACTCACTGTGAGTGGGTACACTAACCTACTATACTGGCACAGCAGAAAGGGGTGAAAGGTGTTATTTCATTAGGTCTTGCTAACTTTGTTGAAAAAAAAAAAAGCAATTGATTCTTCAAATAACAAAACATTATAAAATTGCAATTGTTCTCAGATTAAGACATAATATATCAAAGGTAAAATTTAAACACTGTAAAGTCCAAAACATGAAGAAAAATTCTTTTTGTACATACCTGAGAACACACTTTGGATACTCAAAATCTTGCATGCTATATTCCCAAGAGCAGGGTATTAGTCCCAACCTACATAAATAATTTACTAAGATCAAAGGATGGCCAGTTATTTTCCTATACTCTAGTTTTCTGGCCAGTTGCCCTATGCCTTTTAGCCCTCACTTTCTGTTTCCTCTATGTTGGTATTTACAGTTTGCTAATTTGAATAAATTTAAAAATTTGAAGTTGTTTTTCCTAGGGACCCATTTAATATTCTTAAAGACTTCAATATTCTGCAATTATTAAGCTTTTCCAGAGAAATCCTTTCCTTCTGGTAATTCTGCAATTAAATAAACTACATTTGCCTACCTCACCTTCTTTGAAGCCTCAAGGGCAGTCTTAACTTGGCTCCTGTCATTGCAACAACTCACCATCATTTTAGACCTGATGAGAGAAAGTGAGACATGATGGTCATCAAGACTTGCATCGAGTTGTAACTAGGTCCATGTAGCCATCTGAATTTATATTTGAAATAATTAAATATGTATTTAAATTAATTAAAATTAATAATGCATATGTAATTGGCAATAATATAGTGAGTAAATTAATTAAAATTAAAGATTCATTTCCTCTGTCATGCTAGCCACATTTCAAGGACTCAGGAGCCCCTGTTCTTGTAGTTATTGTAGTAATCATAATCATCACAGAGGTCCTTTTCCAACATAAAAGAACATTCTATTGGAAAGCACTAGTTCAGACCAAATAAGCAAACAAACAAAACTGGAACAACCCTTTTCCTTAAATGTTTGTGCACCACACAACCTCGTTTAAGCTCTCATATGTTATTCAAAGAGTCACTAGTGAGCTGAAATAAAAAATCTTTTTCTAGCTGGATCCAGGGGTACTCACCTGTAATCCTAGCAGCTTAGGAGGCTAAGGCAGGAGGATCACAAGTTCAAAACCAGCTTCAGAACTCAGGCCCTAAGCAACTAAGTGAATCGCTGTCACAAAATAAAAAATAGAAAAAAGGGATAGGGATGTGGCTCAATGGTTAAGCACCCCTGGGTTCAATCCTTGACACCCCAAAATAAATAAATGTGATTTGAAGAATTAGAAAAATATTAGGTAAGAAAAACAGAAGAAATAAAGGTCTAATCACCAAAACTTTTTATTCTGAAGAAAATTTTATTTTCATTTCTTTTTATATCAACGTTATCTACTAAAATAAAAAATTCTAAACTCTTGAATTTTTAAATTCTGATTGTTTTCTCTGCTTAGCATTGATGTACTATTTTCTATGACCACCAGAAATTCTGAGATTTATGTAATAACACTTATTTTAGGTTAATAATAGGAAGCTTGTTAAACTAAATTGTCTATTCTTTTTTTTCTCATGTCCTGGCATTAATGCAAAGCTAATACAATTAAATGGTCATGTAGAATTTTTAAAAATGAGCTTCAAAGTAATTATTTAAACTTTTTATTAAAGCATAACACACCAAGTGCAGTCACATAGGCCTATAATCCCAGTAACTGGGGAGGCTGAGATAGGAGGATTGAAAGTTTGAGCCTAGTGTGGGCAACTTCCAGAGTCTTTGTCTCAAAATAAGTGATTAAAAATTCTGGTGGGGAGGGGGTCGATATAGCTCAGTAGTAGAACAACCCTGTGTATGGTTCCCAGTACTACAAAAAAGAAAAAATAAAGATGAAAAGTATAGAACAGACCAGTGTACTCTTTAATTAAACATCACCACCCATTTTAAATCCCCAAAGCTTCCTGTGTGCTCTTTACTAATAATTATCCTTTCTCCTTTCCTCAAAGTCCTGACTTCCTACCTCTTGGATTACTTTGTCCTAATTTTGAATGGAATCACCTGACATGAGGGTTTTGTGCCTGCCTCCTCGGCTCACCACGTTCATGACACAACCCTGGAGTGGCCCAGGGTTGTCCTTTTTCATTTGGCTGGAGTGAGACATTTCCACAGTGTGTCCACTCTATTGTCCTTGGGCATCTTGGTTGCTATTTTGTTAGGGACATTCTTGTACATTTCATTATCATATGCACATTTGCTGGCGTTCATGTTAGTTAGACCCCTTCATGCATTATTTTTTAATTTTAAAATTGAACTGCCTTGAGGCAGAATGCATAATTCAGCCGTCCCCTTTTTACAAATGCAAAATGTGTAGTTTGGGTTTTACTGTTTGTGGGGTTTGGTTTGTTTTAAAGATGGGGGCTGGAACTGTGGCTCAGCAATTACAGTGCTTGTCTGGCATGCGCCAGTACGGGGGTTCAAACCCCAGCACCACGTACACGACAAAGTATTGGAGCAACAAAAGCCACAAGAAAAACTAAATAAAATTGATTCTTTTTCTCTCTGTCTCGTGGTCTCTCTCTCTCTCTTTCTTTCTCTCTTTTAAAAACAGATACAGTGTGCCTTTTCAGGAATATCTGGTTCAGTCTGGGGCTTGTCAACCACAACAAAACTATGAGAATCCTGCCCCTGAATACATACCAGTGATTATGAGGAAACAAATAACAAAGACTCCGAGCAGTAATCTTAATAATCTTGGCCCTTAGTAGTTTACGCCATGTTTACAATAAGACTTTGTTGCCCAAATATCGAAATGTAAACCCAGTCTTCAGGGAAGAATTGGGTCTCATTCCCTATTTCAGGAACATCCTAGAAAAAAAAAAAATCACCTCAATGTTTACAGGGTAAGGTTTGGACAAATGTGTTTTGTACCTTATGAGATGAGTAAAAGAGGAAGAAAATTTAAAAAGATAGTGGGGAAGGATTAGAGACCAGGGAGAGGTCTTTTATTCTCACTGAGAGCACATTTTACCATAACAGTTTGATAAACCATTAATTAGGAAATGAAGAGCTGAGTAGATTCAGGGAAAAAGAGGCCTTACTTTCTCAGCAGGATCTCAAACCTTTGCTTAAAAACAACCATTAGCCAATAAAAAAAGCAGTACCTATCCTCTGTGCAACCACCCCTTCAAGCTGTTGAGAACATGATGGGGCTCTCTGCAAGCAACTAGCAAGAGAAGCCCTTGTTAGCCTCTAGGAAGGCTTCTGACCACAGTAGATTATGTACCAGTCACTTTGCCTTACATTTGTGCAAACAGAATCCATTTGGGACATTCAAATATTTCTAGTGTTCAAGTACAGCTGGATTGGAATTTGAAAATGTAAATACATAAAAATAGAGGCTGAGCGGTGGCTCAGCCAAGGGCGCTTGCCTGGCATGCACAAGGACCCAGGTTCAAACCCCAGCACCACATCCACAACTAAGTGTCTGATAAACAAAGGCTGCATGAAAAACTGGATAAAATTGATTCTTTCTTTCTCTCACTCTCTCTCTCAATAAATAAATAAAAGTAAAAATCCTTAGCACATACCTTATACCTACTTGAATCTGAATCTTGGGGGGTAGGACCCAGGAATACTTGTTTTTCAGAAGCTAACAGGAGATATTAATATGTAGACAGACGTGAACATGACCAACGCAGAGGCTGATTGTATATGGCTTATCTTTGCTCCAAATGATGAAGAGTTAATTATATAGCTTACATTGTTAGTGGCCATATTCCTTAAGGAAAGGGATTCAAAGTTTTCATTTTTCTATTTGACATTGACTAGAAAAGAGGACAAATGTCTTATTTGGAGGCAGTTGGTTCAAGCTGAAGACTCATGATTCCTGGCGCTCCAGAAACGATTGAGATGAGTGTGTCTGGTGGGGTCAAGTCTGACTCAGTGGCTGGCTGTTCATGTACACTACCCCAGGGACCTAGGGTGAACATCAGTCATCTGTTTCAGATATAATATACTGATGTCTCTGGGCACTTATGTGGTGAATTACGAATCTAAATATTGCCCTGATTCTTCTGTGTGATTGTAATGATGTATTCATTTATAGATGGCATTCATAAGTATTAACCAATGTTTATAGA
The DNA here is from genome assembly GCA_004027875.1 of Aplodontia rufa. NCBI lineage: Eukaryota > Metazoa > Chordata > Mammalia > Rodentia > Aplodontiidae > Aplodontia > Aplodontia rufa. The sequence continues at coordinate 20,536 of PVKS010031966.1, forward strand.
CTACATGGTACTATGCCAGGAGTCAGGCTCCCTGTTAGAAATGCAGTAGTGAAGACAGTCTGTGGTAGTTAGATCTTACTCTTTCTGCACTTTGAACTGTTGTTTCTGATTCCTACAAGTGTTTCTAATACTGTGCATCTTCTGCTAGTCTATCATGGTAAGCCCATAACATTATTTCACATGCATTTCCAAGCCCATAACATTATTTCACATGCATTTCCAAGTTGGTAGTCTCTGCAAAAGGATCTGTTTTACAATTAGAGTTCCTGAGAAATGGCCTTCTCCTTTGTTTGATTTTTCTTGTCTTTTTATTTCTGACTTGGGATTAAGTTCTCGATGGGTGGAGGTGCTGATTGTCTGCCTCTCAGAAAAAACAGCCTTTCTCTTTTAGATGCCTTCTAGATTTCATTTGTGGATTACTTAGAGCCACAGAAATATTTTCCACCTGGATTCTTGTGATTTTTTTTTTCCCAAGGTTGCTCTTCTTCAGAGACATCTTTCTTGAGTGTCAATCTGAATTCTTTATTTTGTTCTCTAAACCCCTTCAGTGGGTCCCTGTAACTTTCAGCATGAGAGGAAACTCCAGCTTATCCCTAGGGTTCTAAATCTTGCCTTGTCTCTTGCTGCTCCTTTATGATCTGGAAGTCACCAAACCATAGTGCCATGCTGGTTCATTCCAATATCCTGATTCATACAAGTCCATTGGCCATGATAACTGCACAAACTCTTCTCAGTCTTCCAGATTCTGTTTTGCCTAAGGACACTTCCTTGGAAGCTTGTAAATTTAGATTCTCCTTAATTCTGCTGCTTTCATACTGCAGTGTTATGGTACTCTGTATTTCTCTCTAATCTGGGGACTCTCTCCCTTTCTAAACTGTCTTTTTTTCTTCAAAACATATGCTCAAAGTACTTGGGACAAGGGGCTGCAGCAATGGCTTGGCGGTTATGGCACTTGTCTGGCATGTGAAGATGAGGGTTTGAACCCCAGCACCACGCACGCAACAGAGTGTTGCAGTAACGAAAACCATGTGAAAAACTAAATAAAAATTATTCCCTCATTCTCTCTCTCTCTCTCTCTCACTGTCCTTATCTCTTAAAATTAAAAAGAAGTACCTGGGAGAAAGTACTCACTGGATTAATGTAAAGTCAGTGAGTAGGGTCCATGTGGGTTTTTTCTGAAGCCTCATTGGTTCACATGATTTGCAATAGGTAAATGTTTACTGGAAAAAAATGTATAAAATGAGCTAGCTATCTATATTTTCATTTCTTCTGAGCAGGACACATTTGTAAAAATCTATTAGATATAGTGATATTTGATAATTTATCAAAATACATGATCCCAAGAGATTAACTGTTGATTTTAATAATGTAAATACTGTAATTAGTTGATCCGCTTTATTACTTTGAACTATTACTCAAAGTGGTAAGTACTCATAAAATAATTTATGTCCTCCATATCTGTTCTACACACCATGGTAGATGCTTGTAATGTGTGGCAGCTAATTAAGTTCAGATAAATTTTAAAATTCAACTCTTCAGGCTCACAAGTGACGGGTTAAATTCTCCATAGCTACATTTAGCTAGAAGCTGATACAGAATATTAAATTTAAGCCAACTGTGTACTGACACATTCATAAACTGGGAAAGAATTTAAAGAGAGAGGGACAGTTAGAGCGAATTAGTTTTATTTTGTTTTTCGTGTGGCTTTTCATTGCTCTGACACTTCATTGTGTATGTGGTACTGGGGTTCAAACCCGAGTCCACACACATGTCAAGCAAGCACCGTAACCTCTGAGCCACTGCTCCTGTTCTGGAAATTTATACGCTCTCTTTTTGAGCAAAAATTTGAGGAGAAATATAATAGAAGTAAATATTCTTCACAACAGAATGATTGCTTTTACATAAATCTGCTTATAGAGACCAAAAAGTACTTGCTAAATTAATTCCAATTTAAAGAAAGATATTCAGAGTTCCTAAACAAAACTAAGGCCACTAAATAAATCACATCTCTAACATTGGATTTCAAAGTAATTCAGAATTGTGGTCATTTCTGATTTAAGGTAAAATAGGCATAATTACAAGATTTATATTACTTTAATACTCTTCTTGCGCTGATATGTTTGAACACTCCATTTATAAATCAAGCATTTAAGCTACATGTGTCTTATATACAACATTGTAACAGTGCAAATACTTCATTAAACTTTTTTATTGAGTTATTAAAGTTTGCCTTGGATAAAGGAACCACATTTTTGAAGATTTGTCCTCTATTGTACTGGATAAAGCTGTAGGAAATAGAAATACATAAGCCATAAAAGCTCAAGCTAGATAAAATCCTGATACCATTTCTATTGGTTTATCTAAAACCAGATTTCAGGAGCTTGAAACCTCTTAGGTCAAACACAGCCGGCTGTTAGAGGGGTTTTCAACGCAAGATTTCCT
>PVKS010031967.1:0-22974 GCA_004027875.1 Aplodontia rufa
GTGAAGTGCTCTACCACCGAGCCACACCTCTGCCCTGAACTTTGTTTCTTGTGGCTGTCCACCATCTGGACCCACTCACATAACCCACTGTTATGTGAGTCTTGGTAAGGGACAAGCTCAGCTTGTTCGTGGGTATAGCTCAGGCAGCTGGAAGTTTCTGACCAGCAACCTTGAAGAGGGAGCCAGGGCACAAAAGCTGGGGGCGACATGAGTTTCCTGTCATGTGCAGGGATGGCAGTTTCCAAAGTGGGGTTCAGTGACCTGGGACCAGCACCACAGGCCATGGTACTAAGCCAAGATGTCCTCCAGGTGTGACATCCACAGTCCCAGCTCACCGGCTTTCTTGGATCCAACTCATTTCCAATCCTGAATCTCTTATAAACCCTGAGTTCCTAACTGCCTTCCACAGATTCCCTTTCCTGGTTAGGTAAGCCGCAATTGGATGCTGTTGGAACACAACACAGGTCATCCACAACAATATTCCCTTTATTGATATTAATCACAGTTACGAGGTCTTATCGGGCAGAAAGAACAATTTGAATTATGCAGATCTGCATCCAAAGACTTAAAAATAAAACACGCACACCAACCACCAAACCAGCTAATCCCAGCCAATCAACCCTCCGAATGTGTCTTCGATTTTGATCATCAGTGCTTTGGAAGAACACACAGAGACCCAGCTGAAGGGTGGCCTTTGGGGTCGTGGAGCATTCATGGAGCAGGACGTTTGCCCTCGGAAACAAGGGAGTGTGTAAACTCGAAGAGCAGGCGTCGATAGCACGGTGCCCGGACACCCGGCTGCTGGGCTGCGCGCCTGCCGGGCGGAGTCTGCCAAAGTCCCCCAAGCCCCTTTGATGAAGGAGCATGAGGCCTTAGCTGTGTGTGAAGCCGATGACTCCTGTCACCCCAGTCAGAGAAGCCCCGTGGGTGAAGGAGCAGGGTGGCTTCTAGTCTAACTTGTGATTCTTTATGGTTATTTTGGAACGATTACTTGGCTAAAATGCGCTCTTCCAACCCCTTCTGCCTAAGCCCCCTGGCCATTCCTCAACAAAGCCCGCTGTGGCTCGAGGTTCCTGGTTGGGTTGTATGTTGTCACCAAGTGGCCTGCAGGGAAGGACCCAGTGCAGGATCCACATGCCCCTCCTTCACTTAGGGTGCTGCCTGCACGAGCAGGAGAAGGGTTAGGGTTCTAGCAGCTTGCTGGCTTCCCCAAGTCTCTTAGAAAAATGCAGCTCATAAACTTTTCAAAGTAATGCCAAGGAGATCTGGGGATCCTGGGAAACCACTGTGTGCTGGGAGAACGCAGAGGGCAGAGGCCTCTTCTCAAAGCCACTCTCCTCTGCACGCGGCTCACTGAGCATTCTCAGCTGTCCTGATCCCTGATTTCCCTTAACTTCAGAAATGCCAATCTTAGCCTTAAATTAAACGAAAAACTAAAACTGAAAGGCTAGCTGACTTCCTCCCTCCGGGTCCCCCTCCTGTGCGGGACTCCCTGGGGGTAGAGGAAGGGGTCCCCCCCTGGGTTGGCTCAGCTTGGGGGAGCAGGTTGCTGTGCTCATGATGGTCTGGTCCAGGTGGTCCAGATGGGCAGAAGACCCGCAGCCGAGGAGCAGGAGGGTGCTGGCTTCTGTGGGTCACCTGGAGGAGCTGCTGTTGAGCTGAGGGAGGGAGGCTGAAGGAAGGAAAGCAAAGAGTCCCTGATCCGTGTGTCCTTGACAATCCCACCGAGGAAAGATCCCATGCGGTGGCCAAAACAAAACTCTGTGTTTCCACCATGCTTTGAGATTCCAAAGAAAACCAACATCTCCCTCAAAACCAAAGTAAAGATAATTCGATTATAATCAGAGGCGATCTGGATAGCGAGATGAAGAGGAGAGAAAGGAGCAACAGTTTAATGTGAAGGAAGAGGCTCATGGTCCCATAGAAGTCTGGTGCTGCCTTTCCTGAGGGCTCATTGTGACTCAGTGCTAGCCCAGGCCCACGTCCAGTGACATCATCACCACAAATCCCAGGATGGAGGCCCAGGACGCCAGTTTCCCGTTACCACTAGAAGGGAAGGAGAGAGAACAGTAAGACTAACTTAGGGGCCCCCAAGACAGTGCCTAAGAATAAAGCCCCCCTCCCACCACAACATCCACGTCCAACACAATACTCTACTGTTAACGATGGTAACATTTCCTGGGCCTTAACCACATGACAAGCAAATGGATCAACTCTTAATCCCAAGCAAAAGCCCCATGTGGTCAGCATCACCATTATCCCCATTTTCCTGGGGGTGGGCCGGGAACTGAGGAGTAGAGAAGTCACTTGCCCAGTGCTCTTGCACAATAAGGAGCGGGCATTATTTCTTGAAGACACTAATGTGTCCTTCTACACTGGCTTCAAAATTATCCTGCTACAAAAGCCAGAATGAAGAAAGCAGGGGCCCCTTCCATCCTCCGGCCTCCCTGACGCTGGCCCACAGCAGGATGGTGAGAACTTGTGTATATGCTCAGATGAACATTCCAGAGGAATCCGGAGAGGCAGGGACAATATGCAAAATGGTCTCCACCCTCTAGGACCAGAGCCTCTTTTCCTGACCTGTCCGCCCTTTCCTCCTCTTTAGTTTTAGAGAGTGCAGGTAAGGAGGAGGTCAGAAAATATTTTTGGGAAGGGGCAGAGGAGAGGCAAAGGAAGAAAGGGTCACACAATGGAGCCTGGAGCTGGGGTCGAGCTCCCCACCTGATCTGTGCTTCGGGGATGATGTCATCCATGACCACGTAGACCATGGCGCCAGCAGCAAAGGCCAGAGCGTAGGGCAGGAGGGGCTCAGCCAGCACCACCGCAAAGGCGCCAAAGGCCCCGGCCAGTGGCTCCACCATGCCACTCAGCTGTCCGTACCTGAGAAGGAACAGAGAGAAACGGCTCGCTGCAGGGAGAGCTCAAACTCCTCACGCCTGAGCACGGTGGTGCAAAGGTCGCGGTTTTAGAACCACCGCCTCCTCCCCGCTTCAACCCCTTGTGAAACACCCACAGGACCCTGTCCCAATTTCCTTTTGATTTCCTACTTTGTCCTTTAAAAATAGCAGTATCGCTGAGATATAATTCACATACCATACGCCACACTTACTGTATATATCTGGTGGGTTTCAAAATATTCACAAGGTGGTGTAGGCATTATCACTATCTGATTCCAGAACATTCTCATCACACCAGAAAGAAACCCCAAGCACATGAGCAGCCACTCTTGGTTTCTTGCTCCTCACAGTCGTTAGCACCACGAGTCTACTGCACCCCCCTCCATGGATTTGCTACTTCTGAATGCTTTATATAAATGGAATCCCATAATACGCGGTCCTTTATGGCTGGTTTATTTCACTTAGCATGACGTTGTTGCAGGGTGACTTTAAACAGATGTGTAACATTCTGTCATAAGCTATGCTGTGTTGTATATCCGCTCATCTCTCGATGTGTCATCTTGTCATGGAGTAACAGGATGCTGGATAGGAGCAAAGGGCATTCGCCAAGGACAGTTGTATCTGGCTTCTTTGGGGCTCCACTCACAACTGCAAACCTTCAAAAGGGGTGGCAGCCACCTGCCTCTTCTGCAGTGGTGGGCCCACTGGGCCACGTGCATACTGAGAACCTTGCCCCTCCACCTCCCTCTTGGAGGAAGGTCGGATCTCTTGCTTTTAAGAAACCGGTTTATTTGAGCAAGCAGGAGTGGGTCTCTGCTGCATGAAATCAAATGAGTTCTGATTGAAATAGCAGCATACACGAGAGCTGGGAAATTTGAGAGCAGGAGATAAGCCGGAACCTCAGCCCCCCAGGCAAACGCCACCTGCTACAGGCGGCACAGCAACAGGCAAGAAGTTGGGGCACTGCTTTTACCGTAGTGGGCATTTGGCAAGAAACTTGCTTCCGACAGGAGGATCACGGATGGAAGCCAGCCCAGCAACTTGGCGAGACCCTGTCGCTACAGATAAACTAGGAAGGGCTGGGGGTGTGGGTGGTGGAGCACCCAGGTTCTGGGTTCAGTTCTCAGCACCAAAGAAAAAGAGAGAAAAAGAGAAGGACAAGGAAAGGAAAGAACGCTGCTTGCGAGCCTCAGTCCCCCCTCTGTTAAATGGGGGTCAGAGATATCTTTCCCAAAGGTGAGGACAGCCTGTGCGGACTCTGAGCTCTCAGCCCCTCCCTGCTTCTCCCTGGCCAGGGCAGACTGGGTGGAGGAGAGCCTGTGTTTGGCGCGACGTCCTCTCGGGCCGCGGCTGCCGGCACCCAGGCTTTCAGGCATGGACCAGCAGAACTGCCTCCTCTTTGGTTTGTGCAGCTCCTGGCCATGGCTGCGTCACCTGAGCAAAGGGTCCATTTGGCATCAGGGCCAGGCCTCAGCTGCTTTCATCTCCAGGGCCGGCCACTGGCCGCAAATGCTGCAGGCTGCCCCTCTGCCTTCCTGGAACTTCAGCGTGTGAAACTGCACGCACAGCTCTTATACACAAAATCTCCAAGGCCACCTGGAGCTGTCCTCCCCAAACCCACTGTCCAGTGGACTCCAACAATGGCAATGGAGGAGGAAATAAAATGATTTAAGTGTGTGCAAGAACTTGTAAGTCAGAGGTCACATAAAGTGGAAGGCATTTCTAAATGGTTATTAGCAGCCCTTTAAAGGGCTCTTACTGAACATTCTAGAGTAGTGACTGTGTTAACAAAGAAGTCTCTAAGGCTCGGAGCCCCAAGCGGAGGTTGGGAAGCCTGTCACATCAGACTCCTGGTCTCAGAGTCACCGTGGATAAGCCAGGTGACTAGGAAGGACCACCTGACCCCTGGCCAGAGCCCCAGTGTCTGAAACACGGGCACAGTGGTTGATGTTGGAGGAGTACAGTTACGGAATGACCTGGAAAGCCAGGGGGGAAGGCGGAAGCACAGGGTACAAGAGCAGCAGTGGCTGTCACCCCGGAGGCTGAGGACATGCTCCTGTATTCCCACCGATAGGCAGGAGGAGCCACTGGGAGGATGGTGGGGGCCAAGTGCCAGTGACCAGTGTCAGCTGAGGCATGTGGCATTTATAGCAGGTGTGCCCAACACTGGTGGGCACGGTGCTGGTGCGTGGAGAGGCTGGGGGTCAGGAGATGAGGCTGTTCCCTAGGGTGCCACGTTCACCTGTTTCACAGGAAGCCCTGACTGGCCTTCAGGAGGAGGCCACTCTTGGAGGGGGAGGCTCACATCTGCAGTGATCCTGCCTCTAAGGGCAACGCTGAGTACTTACCAGAAGGCTCGCCAGGTGGAGAAGCCCGCCCCTCGCAAGGGGAGGCTGACGGCCAGGCCTTCTGGAAAGTTCTGGATCCCAATTCCAATGGCCAAGTTCCTGAAAAAAATAAGAAGGCACATGAAGGCTTTTTCTGGCCTGTGAAAACACATGGATGGCTAAAGTCTTCCTGTGGTGTGAGGGAGCCAGGTGGGGACCTGTGACAGGTGGAGGAAGGAGAAGGTTAGGGCCCGCATGCAGGCAGGTGACCCATCACAGGCCAGAGTCACGTGGATCCTCCACCAGCATCCTGTCCTGGGTCCCTGGTGACACTCTATCCTAGGGTACTACACCGTCTGGGGGTCAGGATGAGCTCGGTTCTGCCACGTGGCTGTGCACCTCTGCACACATCACCTCTCCTTTCCCGCACCTCGTGCAACTCAGGGATCACAACACCCGCCTTGAAGGATCACTGTGCCAACAGTACCTGCGGGGCATCCAGATCGCACGAGGTGCTCCATGCGCCTGGTTCCATCCCCTCAGCCTAGAGATGGGAACCTCGCGCCTCATCCAGAAGCTGCCGAGGCCAGGTCAGGGAGACTCTTAGAAAAAGACGGACCCTACCACAGTCTCAGACTTGTCAGTAGTCAGCAGGCAGGAAGTTCCTTTAACATACTCATCCGTGCCCCTCACACGTCTCCCTCGCATCCGCTCATCGGCTTATCAAAGTGAGGCATCCCAGCAGCTAGTCCCTTGACAGGGGAACTCTTGATCATGTTCCAGGGTCAGCAGGCCATCGAGCCCACAGGCAAAGCTCTTCCTAAAATGGAGTGGACAGACAAGAAGCCACCCTAGTCCCTGCCCAGGACAAGTCCACCAAGGGTCCCTGCTGAATCATCAGTGTCTGCTCCATGGCTTACCATCCCTGTCAATGTCACCTAAGCCTGTCTCACTCTTACTTCTCTGAGAGGGGCTCATCCCTGCTCTAAGCAGCAGCAGGAATTCTGTGAAGGTCTAGAGAGCACATATTTTAGGCTTTATGGGCCACCAAGTCTCCGTTGCAGCTACTGAACTCCTCTACTGCGGAGAGAAGGCAGCCACAGCAGTGCGTGAACAACTGGGCAGGGCGGTGCTCCAAGGATACTGTATTTACACACGCAGGTGGGGGGCTGGGCAGGCCCTTTGCTGAACCCCACCCTAATAGCTCAGTGGCAGCAGAGCTGACAGATGGAGCCACAGACCCTGGGCTTGCCCCTCCACAGGTCTTCACAGTCATGCAGGTGGTAGGTAAAGCCTGGAGCAGTCTGACTTCTCCTGGTCCGTGGAGATGGCCACCAAGATCCAAAGGGAAGCCCAGGCGGCCAGGCAAGTCCACTGCAGGGTCACAGCCCCTGCACAGATCCTACAGTGGGTGATTACCCAGGGCAGCCGTGGGAATGGATTGGTAGCAGGGGCCCCAGGAAGGCACGAGAGTCAGTAGTGTCTTTCACAGGTGCCAGCCAGGGCCACCACGTGTCTTGTGATCAGCTAAGAGATAGGGGTGCCACATGGCTTGTAAGGTTTTGGCAAGGACCCCGGGGTAGTGTGAAGGTCTTTCAGGTACTGGGCTCCTGTGTGCTCCTGATCTGCTTGGGTCCCACAGGAACTCCTGTCGATGCCTGGAGACTGGCTACTTGCCCAGGCACAGAGGAGATGAGTGCAGCTGGAAGGGACACTAAGGGACATTTTAAGGGCCTGGGCCTTGTGGTTCCAGGAGTGGAAAGTCTTGTTGGATGAGGAGCTCTGAGGGTCACCCAGAGATGACCTTAAGATTTTTGTCCTAGGTTACTGGGATTCTCTCAAAAGCGCCTCTACCAGGGAGTGGGTGGGGAATCAACTGGGGCTCACACACCCTCCCAGGTAGCCTTCATCTGTCCTAGTTCAACAGGGGAGAATGGGGATAGGAGAAATCAGACAGGGTCAGAAAAGAAATCTGGCTGCAGATGTAGGGAAAAGCTGCTGTCCTGTCCCTTGCTCCGTGAGTGTCCCTTGCTCCTTGAGCGTGCACGTGCTGTGGCGGGCCCTGCTGGGCCCCTGTCAGTCCTCAGTCTGTCTGTAGGGCAGGATAAAAGGGTCAAGAGAGTCTCCTTTCCCCCTTCCAAAGGCCCTGGGCTCCCTCCTCTGTGGTTCTACCAGGGAGCTGGCTTCAGGATCAGAGTTGACAGTTCACGTTTTCCCTCTTGGGCTTTGCGTCTAGGTCTACACATCCAGCTTTGGGACCCACGGTCGAGGCCCATTCAAGATGAAGCACCCTGGTGGCCTATTCCAACCAGCTGTGGTACAATTACAGCTTGTTCTACAGGCTTCTGCTCCCAGAGTCAGGACATGGAGACCCTGAGCTCCTGGGAGACATTTGAAACTTCTTTCTGTGGAAGGAACAAACCTTATGGGTAAAAGCTTGCCAACATTTCCTTAGTCGCCACCCTGTCTTCCCAGACAGCCAGGCACAGTGAGACCCGTTCCTTCTGACTCTGCAAGGAGTTCAGAATCTCCTTGCTGCCCCACAGCTGGCTGAGTGAACACAACCAGCTTTGACTTTTTTGAAAGCTCTGTGTCCAAGGTTTCTTTTCAGCGAGGACGGCTGAGGGGTGCAGCCAGGTCGCGTGGAGATGGCACTCGGTGGCTGCCGCTCTCTGCTCCTGTGCGCACAGGGAATAATACGGCTCACTCCAGGCGAGACCACAGGGTTGCCAATGTCACCAGTAAGTCAGAGGTGGCGCACCCTGTCCAAAGTCCCAGCCGCAAGGCAGCACTAACTGTAGCCATCCCCTGGGCGGGTCGTGGAAGCCTCCTCCACATCCTGCCTGGGAGCCACCATCCCGATAAGCAGCACAGAAGCCCCTTTCTTCCGTCCCTGGCAAGGCTTGTCACCTCTGCCCTGCCCGGCTCTGGCACAGGGCATCCAGCCCAGCCAGGCACCGCACCCTCTGGACCCTGCCAGGCTTCTCAGCAGGGCGCTGCCTCGCTGGGCCACTGTGGAGTCACTCTGGGGCACGCCTGGGCTCGGGTGCCCGAAAGGGCTGGGACCATGGCTTGTCTGCCCTTCCTACCTTCCTCTGTGGTCCTTGTGAATTTGCTCTTCTACACACACACGCGCACACACACACAGAGCCATGATCCCTTGTCCTATATGCTGTGCATCTGCTAGATGTCCACAGGGATTAGCAGGGGTGACTGAATGGAAGGGCCCAGACTCCTCTGCACCCTCTACTTCTCCCCACCACTCGGATCAGCTCTGAAGCATGATTTCAATCCATAGCCCTCAGCACTGGATGGCTACCCACTTTGATCACCTAGGAGCTTCAGCAAAGGCCAGGATCTTGGCCCCATCCTGCAGATTCTGGTGAGCTGTGGCATGAGACCCTGGGTCTGTGGATCTACTGAGGATGTGGGAAAGGTTAAGAGCCTCTGGTCGAAGAAGTCATCAGGGCGGATGAGGATGCGGATGGTTGCTGAGCCTGCCTGTGTCTCAGGAGCTCCTGACCCCCAGCACAGGCCGGAAGTCACGGACACCAGGGGCACTAGGGACTGTGCCAGGCAGCCTGCCGCCTGTTCTCACTCGCTGCAGAATGCGAGCTGGGAGGCAGGGGGGCACAAAAGAGCAGGGGGCTCAAAGCACGCTGTCAGAATGTGATGCAAGAGCGGCACAGCCTATGCCTGGGCGCGGAGGTAAAGAGGAGGCTGGGCTGGCAGGGACGGCCCCCGGCAGGCACTGACCCAGGAAGGGGCAGCCTAGACCTGCAGCGTGGGCAACTATGAAGAGGGAAAAGAGGGCCTCCCAGGGAGCTGGTGGCGTGAGGAAGCCCCAGGCCTTGCAGCCCTACTGTGCACCCCTGCTAAGGGAACACCCCACGCTAGTGCAGCTGGGTAAGTGGCGCTGGGCGGCCTCCTGCTTGCAGCCTGGGGAAATGAAACGAGAAGTTTCCTTTCCAGGGAGGTGGGGACAATTCCAAACAGCCTCTAAAAGCAAGGGGTGAATAAACCCACCTAGTTCCGCTCAAACAGCACCACAAAGATGCCATAGACTGCACCATGACGCACTGATGGGAGGGAAGGGACATTGGGAGCAGGGACTGTCCCTGTGGTGCCCTTCCCATGACCAGCCAAGCCCCAGGGCAACCTGTCACCAGGGTCTACGGGAAGCATGAAGGAGTGAATTTTGCAAGAGGGGGCAGGAAGGGCCTAGGCAAGGAACGGGAGGAAGGGGGAGGGTGGGTTACAGGGCAGGGCTGATGGCTGCCAGGCTGGGTTGACCGTGGGGCCTCTCCTGGGAAGGTGAGCCAAGGGTCTGTCCCAGAGGGCTGCACAAGATTTGGCCTGGGCGCCCAAACTTCTCCTTTCCCTCCCTTGGGAATGGGAATTTGCCAGGGAGGGACAGACACAGAGAACGTCTGACGCTGAGTCGGCACTGAGGTTTGGAGCAGGGTTTGTTTTGAAAGTTCATTCATTTCCTACTGTACTTTGATTTTTTAATTTTTTCAGAACCCCAGGGAGGAGCAGAGGTGGAACCGGACACCCTCTGAAAGGCAAGCAGAAAGACCACAAAACATCCCACTCCTGTGACTCGGGGAGGAGCAGAACGTCACTGGCCCATCTAACCCAGAGCTGTCTCAGCAGCATGTGGACCAGCATGCTACAGAGTCAGAACCCTGAGTCCATTGTGACTTCTGTGATGGAAACAGGGCTACTGACCATTCCGGTTCACCTGGGGCTGGGCAGCAGGATGCCCAGTGGTGAACCCAGCACCATCCTGGGACAGCTGGGAGGAGTTGGTACCCGCATAGAAGCACCCGAGGATAGGTGCAGAGGCAAGTTGGGGATGAGAACACCAACTTGTCACAAAGGGGACCGCAGAACCCCGGACTCTGAGCAGATGTTTAAACATAAACGGCTTAACACTTGCATGTTCCAACCCTTCTGGACCCTTTGGTCACACCTCCCTAAAGGGCCAGCTTCCCTGTGACCCTCGCCAGCCTCATGGATGTCAGATCAGCGTCCGAGGGCTGCTGTCTCCTGCCCAGCCCAGAGTGACTCCCAGAGGCTGGCTGAGCACTGCAGGGGTGGAAGAGGTGGCCTTCAGGGACGGCAGCACTTTGCTCTCAGTCTGGGCAGGGACACAAAGGAGCAATTCAGGCTGCTTAGGGCCAGGAGGCAGCTGGAAACCCCCAGGGGTGGGGAGGGGCTGGGCTCACTCTCAAATATTGACAACCGGCAGATGGAGGAGGCTGGGCCCATGAGGGGCGCCAAGGAGGTGCTGGCAGGGTGAAGGGTGCCCTCTTATTGGCTGGGTCTCTCCAGTCGGAAGCAGGCAGAGAGGGAGACAGATAGATATATATATAGAGAGACAACTTCAGATAGGAAGCAGGAGCAGAGGACGCGAAGATGTGAGGCCGCAGGGCAGGGCAGCCCAGGCCTTTCTCCCTCCCCAAGCCAAAGCCAACGCACAAATCAAAACACAAATGCACTGACCCAAAGCCCATCGCCCCTCAGCATCCATCCTCTTTCTTTCCAGCACCATCTTTGCTGTTTTAGGGGAAACCTGAGCAATAAACACCCCAAGGCCAAAAGCAGGGGCTTCTACCCAGGGGTGCCCCCTCGCTGGGAGGCAGAGTCCTGAGCTGCGTTGCTCCCTGGGCAGTGTGGAGCTTGATAGGTGTGCTTTCATTCTCCACTCAACCTTTCACTTGAGAACCTCCCAGGCCTTGCGCCCGGGGGAAGCTTCCAGCGTGAATCAGCAAGGGCAGGCAGGCGCCAGGAGCCATGAGGAGCAACTCAGACCCCACAACCTGCGGCCGAAACCAGCTCCAGCCTTTCATTACCACGCCCGTCAGAGGGAGCCTGAGGCCCTCCGGCGAGAATTAAAAACGATCACCACCTTTACTGCCATCTACTGCGGGTTACTGGGTGTCAGGCGAGTTTGTACACATTTTACAGGTGGCATGGTCCCCTGGACCAGCTCCTGAGCATTTGCGATTGTTACCATTCCTATTTCCCGGATGGGGAACTGAGGCACAATGAGTGAGGAGTCCCCAGGGTTACCAGTTGGGAAGTGACAGAGTGGGACCTCTAAACCTCTCCTATATGCACAATCCCAGCAGACCATCATAGAGGGACTGTTCCTGGTTTGAATCCCCAGCAGGGGACCAGGTGGCACTTCACCTGCTCAATGAATGAGCAGAGGTTCTGACCCATTCTGGACCACAGGGAGGAAAGGCAGGATGGGGAGATGGTGACCAGAGACCTTGCGGGTGTAACAGAATGGGAACAGCTTGTCCATGGCAGGGATTCTCAACATCAAACCCATGGGCATTTGGAGTCACTAGTTCTTCGTCATGAGGGCCTGCTCGTGCATTGTCAGTTGGTTGGCAGAAACCCTGACCTCTCCCTTCTAGATGCTACAGGCTGGCCCCAGTTATAACACCCAGAATTATCTCCTGCTGGGTGACATCGCCTTGCTTGAGCTCTGTGGATGTGACTGAGCAGCCTTCGAGAGCTGACTTCCTCAGCAAATGTCTGAGCTGGAGAAACAGCCGCAGGGTGCGTGGCAGCCTCTGATCTCGGAACTGCACTGGAGGATGGTTCGGCTGGGTGGAGGCAAGCCTTCTAAAGAGCTCAGCTGCAGCGAGTGGATCCCTGGGGCTGGAGGTGGGAACAACCAGGTCTCTCTCAAAGCCCTTAGACAGTGGCAGTCTCCAGCCTGCCCGGGGCGCCAACCTCGGGGGCCTCTTTTCCATGCATCCTTGCACGTAATGCCCCCTGGAGTTGTGTAGTGGAAATTTCTGCCTGAGCTCTCACCTTGGCTCGCTGCTCAGCCTGGGGTTTAGTTCTGGGGCTGGAGGCCTCAGGGGAGGTGGCGGAGAGTCACAGATTTCTCTGAGATCAGGGAGCGAGCGCCCCGGCACCCACAGCCTGGCTCTCCAGGCTACGTTCTCTGTCCTGCTGCTGATGGAAAAACCGCCGATTCCTGACAAGCCCCACTTCGCCCAGCTCTCAGGCCCTCCCAGGTTGGTGAGCGCGTGTGTCCTTGTGCAGCAGGCTCTACACACTGTTTTGATTGTTATCGTCCTGCCCTGAAAGGCCCAATTGTTCAGGCCTCAGATGACATCACCGCTTTCCAACTCAGGCAGCCTGTCGAGGTGTTTGATGAGCCTGCAGGTGGGAAGGGGCCGGGTGCTACCTGCAGGGCAGCCCGGCCCTGCCTCATCAGCGGAGCTGGCTTAGAACGCAAGGAATCTTTCTCCCACTTGCTTCCAGCAGCCTCTTCAGCACAGGGAAGAGGAGGTGAGGATGACCCATCTATTCCCTTAACGTCAGCCACCCTCCCCAAAGTGGGCCGGGAAGAGCACCAGGTGATCAGGACACAGGCAGCTGATGGTAGCAACCACTGCACTCCTCTTTTGCAGAGGTGCAGAGAAACCCCCTGATGTCCTCAGGCTCTCTGATCCCAGCAGCGCCCTGAGGACCCTTACCTGCTAGGTCTCCTAGCAGTGAAACCAATCCTGTGCACTGGTCTGGAAAGAGGCTGCCTCCTCTTCCAGCGTGGTGGGGGCACGGCCATGGGAACGATGTGCCCAGGTATTCGTCAGAAGACATGCAATGCACCAGGAGTGCTGTCAACCCTCAGGGCGAGGTCAACGGTGGTGCCTGCCTGGAGACCTAGCAAACACCCGTCCACAACAGCATGAGGAAATGGACCATGTTCCACTCCCGAAGGAAAACTGGACACGGCGCGTGGAGGAGGGCAGAGGTATCTCACAGGCACAAGGTGAGCGACAGAAACTAGACACATAGCAGGAAAGGCTGCAAGGACCTACTAATGCGGAATCCCCCAAATGCTATTCACTGATGTGACCAGTCCACGGCCACTGGCAGTTAGTTAATTACTTCTCCTTAAGGTACTTGGAATTTGAACAGAAACTACTGACCCTATAAAGGCAGACTTTCAGTTCCTGGGTGGGAGCCATATTTTGGGGAGAAGAATAACTTTCCATTACCTTTTTAAAAAGATGTCCTATTGCAGTTGAACGTGGGTGCAGAAACAGCACATAATGTAAATGTTTTGCAGGATGAATTCTCAGAAACTGGCAAACTTGGGGCTGGAGCAGTGGCTCAGCAGGGACGGTGGTTGCCCCACACGCTCAAGGATGCAGGCTTGAACCCCAGTATCACATACACAACTGAGTGTCAGAAAAACAAAACCCCGGGCCTGGAGCAGTGGCTCAGCAGTTGGAGTGCTTGCCTGGCATGCACAAGGATGTGGATTCAAACCCCAGTACCACATACACAGCAGAGTGTCGAACAATGAAAGCCACATGAAAAACGAAATAAAATTGATTTCCTCTTTCTCTCTCTCACTTATCCCTTTTTTTTTTTTTAAGAGAGAAGGACAGTGAGAGAATCAATTTTTATTGGGTTTTTCACATGGCTTTTATTGCTCTGACACTTAGTATGTATGTGGTGCTGGGGTTTGAACCCGTGTACTTGTGCATGCCAGGCAAGCGCCGTAACTGTCAAGCCACCGCTCCAACCCTGACGCTTTGTTTTATACACTTGGTTTTGTATATGTGCTAGGATTTGAACACACATCCTCTCGTATACCAGGCAAGCGCTATAACCCCTGAGCCGCCACTCCAGCACCCCCCACCTGCCTTTAAAAAAAAAAAAAAAAGAAGAAACTGGAAAACCCAGGATACCCACATCCAGATGAAGAACACTGCCACGTCCCCAGTACCTCCAGGCTGGGCTCCCCGCTTCCACAGCCTCCCCGCTTCCACAGCCTCCCCTAGGGCAGCTGCCAGCCTCACTTCCAACAGCAGTTGAGTTGTGTCTGGTTCGGAACTTTGTTCAAGTGGTTTAGGTGGCAGTTCCAGGCCCCTGAGGAGGATCAGCTGAGGGCCTGTGTCCCATCTGCACATGTGGCACATGGACAGCTTCCTTTGACCACAGTGTGGACCTCTGGTGGGGCGTGTCCTCAGGACTTCCACACCAGGTTCTGCAGCGTTTCGGTCTACCCCTCTGCAGGATCAACCTTTTCGAGGAAGGGGATCCGCAGGCAAAACAGCAGCTTTACAGCAAAAGTGTTTCCAGCTTTCTGATGTCTTCTCCTAAGGCGCTCAAAGCACCCAGACATTCATCACTTCTTTCACTTGAGGGCTGTGAGATCGGTTTCCATCCTGCAGAGAGCGTACCGTACCCAAGGCCCTCGGGGGGAGGGCGATCAGCCAGAGAGCACAGCATGGGCCCAGGGAAGCCAGGCTGGGCTCCAAGGCCTATGCAGGCCTCATTCACCATTTGATGCTGCAGAGGGCAGAGAGGAAAAACAGCCCATGGCTGCCTCAGGGAAGAGAACCATTGATCTTGGTGTAAGCTCAGGTGCTCAACCTTCCACACCTGTCCAGAACCCAGCTGTGTAGGAATCATGAAGCGTGGGATCTAGAAAGCCACCATGGACTGTTCTAGCTCCACTGTTCCAGCAGGCGGGAGCTCTCACTATGACCTGTGCCTCCCGATAGTCTCCTTGCCTCTGCTCTTGACCCACGAAGTCTTTTCCCTGCACATCTGTGACATCCAGGAATGCTGCTCCTCTGCTCAAAATATTGCTGTGGCTGCTGCTTCACTCACAGGCTGTGGCCATGTCCTGCTCTGGACTGCCACAGCCTACATGTCCCCATCCTCCGTTCTGCTCTGACCTCCTCTTCCACTGCCCTATCCTCCAGCCATCCAGCCTCCTTGTTCTTCCACAAAAAGTACTTGGTCCCTCTCCCCTTAGGGCGATTCACTGGAACATGGCTTCTCAGTCATCTGTTGTACACTCCACCAGGTCATCTGACCTCTCCAAGATCACGCTCTGAGAGGCCCCGGGTCTTCCTCCCTTGACCACTAGCTCTGGCGGAAGCCAGTTGCTGGACTGTGAGCACACTCGAGCGGCCACAGGGGAGTGCCTGTGTGGAAGACCATGTCCTCCTGCCAACAGCCGTGGAGTGCGCCATCTTGGATGTGGTTCTCTCAGCCCCAGTCAAACCTTCCAGTGGCAGCGACCCAGGCTGACATCTTAACCATGACCAAATGAGAGACCCTGAGGTGGGGACCACTCAACAAAGCCATCCTCAAATTACTAGCCCACACACACAAAAAAATGAGATAATTCTTGCTGGACATGTTTCTGTTGTGCAGCAATCGACAACTAACATAATCATCTTCTTTTTTGTTTTTGAAATAGCTGACTTAAATTTTTACTTTATAGTGGTTGAAACACAAATAACAGCACTGCTTAGGGTGAGGATAGAACAGAGGATAGAACACCCTTTGATTGGCAAGGCACCCCTACCCTCTCACTCATAATGAGTGAAAACCTGTAAGCAGGGCTTAGGCTGAGACTGATGTTCAGAAGACTCAGCTTCTAGATCTGGTTCTGCCACACACAAGTGACTCCTTTTTTATTTTTTATTTTTTTGGCAAAGATGTTGATCTCTGTTAATCCCAGTTGACACCCGTTAGTACCATCTGAAAAATTAGAGATCAGATGACCCTCAGAGACTTACATGGTCAAATCACAGGTTTTCATTCACATCCTATCTAAGTGTATAATTTTCTAGCAACCATATGATGTGTGATATTAAATACAGAAAGTTATGAAATCTAGCTGCCATCCAATAAAGTCAGACATTAAAGAGATTTGCAGAAATGTAAAACGGCATAGTCACCTTCTTGATGAAATCTATCCTCGCCTCCATCTGAAACCTAGCCTACTTTCTCTTTGTCCTCCCTCCCTCCCGATAGCATTTCTTGTCCTCTGACCTGCTGTATGATATGTTCATTTTTTATATTTATTGTTCCTTCTTTCTCCCTTGGCTGACCCGGCAGCAGACAAGCTAGGAACCCCTGTCTGTTCACCGATATGTCCTAGCACCCCGTGCCAAGGCAGCTGCATACAGTCATGAAACAGATGTGCGTTCAGATACAGGCCCCAGAATTCCATCAGCGCTGGTGTCTGCTGCCAGGGACCAAGCAGCAGAGAGCGCGTCACTGTAAACTAAGGAGGATAAACTGGGCACCCCATAGCACCTTTCCAGATCCTAAGCTTCATGATTCCTGTAAGGCGAGGTCATTGTGGGGTCTCCAGATTCCAGGGGCTACAGGGACAGTTCCCTGCCTTCACCGAACCTCGTTTTCCTGTGTGTGTACATCTGGAAAGCCTGCAGAACCATCTCATTGTGCACATCTGGACAGCATAAACCAATCGTTCCAAGAGGAAACTCTGAAACGGCTGCCCAGGAAAACTGCAGCGCTGGCCAAGTGGGAGAGATTGAAAGGCTCCTTTCTTCTCCTGGGCACAGTCGACAGGCTGAACGGTGTGTGCGGAGGAACACATGCTCTCCAAAGCCTTCCCTTGCCGTCTCGGCACGCTGCTCTCTCTGCCTGGCGCCTGGCCAATGCAAAACTTAAAGAGACTTTTTTTTCCTCCCTACCCTCTTGTTTAGACCAAACTATACCTTCACTCACCCTTGGGGCACACGGCCTGAGTTCAAAGCCGAGCACACCTGCTCCTCCTCCTCCACCCCTCCTTGGTTGAACAGGTCTCCAAATACAAGCTGAAAGGGGAGCTTTCAGCACTGCCAGTGAGAAATCCCTAGCTATTTGCATGCACTTGGGATGTGGTCCCTCCCCTTGGTGGCAGGGAGGAGAGACCTGCCTGGCAGTAGGGAGTCTCCTTGTTTGACAACCAGCCTGGGCTCCCAAACCAAACAGGAATGATTATTCCTTTGCAAATGAGATGGGATTGGAGGGCACTGAAGTGAAGGTAAATAGGCAGGGAGGGGAAGGGGCATGCACGGACAGGCAGGGCTCTTCCCATCAGCCTTCACGTCCCAGGATGCAAAGGGCTTGGAGCAAGGCCACCCTGCAGAACGCAGGGCTCGAGTGGCAACAGGGAGTCTTGAGTGCCCTGAACAGCAGAGGAGGCTGCAAGGAGAGACTCAGGGTGGGTGCAGACCTGGGGAGCAGGGTGTCTGGTCATCCGTATCATTCTTCACAGACCGGAGTAGGAACGAGACTCTGGAAGGTTCTGGAAGCCCGGCGCTGGACCCTCACACTCAAACAACAGCACCTCCCTAAAGCTCAGAACCCCTTCAAGGCGAAACCACAGCTGTCTGTTGAAGCCACCACCTTGGAAGGCATACGGCCCAGGACGGCTGCCCGCAGGTGCAGGGAGGTCCTGAAGCCAACCTGGTAAAATGAAAGTTGGTAAAAGAGAAGCCTTTCCTTCCCCACGCTGTGATTAACAGCCAGCTGGGCATACAGGGACCCAATGTGGGCACCCAAGGGAGGACGCAGGGTCCCAGGCATGCGGTTGGTGCCCATGGGGTGGGTGGGAAAGGTCATCAGCTGCAAGGTTGGCCGCCTGCTGCTCTGCCCATGCTACCAATGACACTGAGGTGACCGGCAAAGCAACCACCCTAATCAGAGCCACTGCTTCCAGAAGAGCCCAGCGCAGACTGGAGGTGCCTGGCTCACAGCAAGCAGAGCCGGGGTTCAGCACTGTCCTCGAGCCCCTGCCCTGTGCCAGGCCCGTGCTGAGCTCTGTCTCTTCTTCCTTTGGCAATTAATTACCCTCTGCAGGAAATGTTACCCATCCACGTTACATACAAAGAAACTGAGGCTCACGGAGGGTGAAGTATCTCTCCCAAACCCACCAGCCCATGAGGAGTGCTCGGGTCTGCTGATTCCAGAGCTCGCACAAGGGCTTCCCCTGAGTGGTCCACCACACTCCTAAGAAACAGTGCAGGGCTGAGCACAGAGGCGCACACCTGTAACCTCAGCAGCTCGGGAGGCTGAGGCAGGAGGATGGCAAGCTCAAAGCCAGCCTCAGCAACTTACCAAGGCCCTGAGCAACTTAGTAAGACCCTGTCTCAAAAAAAAAAAAAAAAAGGGCTGGAGATGTGAACCAGTAGTTAAGCACCCCTGGGTTTAATCCCTGGTACCAAAAAAAAAAAAAAAAAAAAAAAAAAAAAAAAAAAGGAAGAAAGAAAGAAAACCAAATAGAAAGAAGAAGAAGAAAGAAGAAAGCAGAGACAGTGCAGAGCGTGGGTGGATCCGGCTGTAACTCGGTTTATGAGGGGCAGTCTGTGACTATTAGTGATGGTTCATACCCTGAAGTCATCCATTACCAATTTTCCAGTGAGGGGGCGGGCCCAGCAGGGCCATTGTAAAATATCTCGTTTGCTATAAATATTAGTACTATGTATGAATCTCTAAAAGAAAAAGAGTTCTCAGTATTTTCTAATGAATCACTGGCTTCTAACGCACATCTGGTGGCCTTTTCTCTCTTGAACAAGTTAGTAGCTAGTAAAAGAACTCCCTGGCTATTATTATAGGCTGGCTTAACTGCCTCCACTGGAGGCCCCTAGGGCCTCCCCAAGGTGCCAGACCCCATCTGATTAAATACTGCTGTCTCTGGAGCTCTCGAATTGCAGCCCTGGTGCTGGAGAAGAGAGGCAGGGGAGCTGGTTTGGCTTCACTGGAGACCAAGGAGGGGTCACTGAGCCTTGGGGTGGGAAGGAGAGAAAGGTCACAACAAGGTCAGGAAAGGTCACTACATGGCCAAGAAAGCATGATCATGCTAAACCTGCCCAGTCCTGGCTGACAGAGCCCCTTGAGGATGCGTGACAATCACAGCCCTTCAACTTAGAGCTGAGACTTAAGAAGAAACACCCCTTGTGGATAGGAGCAGTGATTGATGGTCCTTCCCCTACTGGAAACCACATCCTAGCTGGGCATGGTGGCGCATGCCTGAATCCCAGCAATTTGGGAGGCTGAGGCAGGAGGATCGCAAGCTCAAGGCCAGCTTGGACAGCTTAGTGAGGCCCTGGCTCAAAGGAAAAGGAAAAGGACTGGGAATGTAGCTCTGTGGCAAAGCACCGCTGGGGTCAGTCCCCAGCACCACAAAAGCACAAAACAAAACGAAATCCTTGCATGCTACAGAAAACAGCTAGTTCTGAGCTCTTCGAAAATGCCAGTGCAATAGAGCAGAAAAGGCCGGTAACTCCTTCCCACTGGATGAGATTAAGGGGACAGGACAGCCCAGGGAAGTGCCCCAATAATACACCAAACAGCCAGCAGAACATCTGGAGAGGACACTGGGGATTCCTGGAAACGCCGAACAGGGTCAGATCATTTTCCTGGATCAATTTCTAGGGTGGGTCTCAGCTGGGAGAAGGTCTTTATTCTTCTTTTCCCCAAGTGAGGCGGCTTTACTTTGAGACTTCCAAAATAATCTAATGTGTCAATTAAGTCATTCATCAAATATTTAGAAAGTACCTACTATGTGCCCCATACTCTGATTTTCTAAAAACACTTTATTCTGAAATAACTTTAGACTTACAGAAAAGTTACGAAAGTACTCTCAGGCGTTCCTGACTCCGCCTCACCCACATTCTGCTGGCAGTAGCAAGGTACACGTCTCTAACTCAATGCATGACCCTGGAGAAAAGACGGGCACACCGTGGACTGCACTCAGGCCTCCTCAGGCCCCACCAGTTCTCACGCAATGTGCTCCTGCTGTTTTAGGGTCAAGGAAGGGGTCCTACATGCACTGTAGCCTTCACACCTCCTTTGCTCTATTCTGAAACATTCTTCCGGTCCTTCCTTGGTTTTCAGGACTCTGGTGTTCTGACCGGTTATCCAGGGTTGTCTGAGGCTTCCTCACCACTGGATTGAGAGTACGTCCTGAGGGTGACTGTGGGTGGGAACCCCCATAAGGGACAAGCCCCTCCCAGGACATCTGATCAGAGGGTACCGGATGACCCAGTGTGTGCTATTCCTGTTGATGTCCACTACGAAGAGCTGGAGACCACAGTGTTTGCTGTCCTTCTCCACTCCAAAGTTCTGTTTCTTTCTTTCTTTTTTTTTTTTTTTTTAAGGAGAAGAGGACACTGAGAGGGAGAGAGAGAGAGAGAAAATCAACTTTCATTGAGTTTCTCACATGGCTTTCATTGCTCTGACACTGAGCTGTGTACGTGGGTGCTGGGGTTTGAACCTGTGTACTCGCCCATGCTGGGCAAGGGCCGTAACCGCCGAGCCACTGCTCCAGCCCCCTCTTCCTTTTCTTTTCTTTTTTCTTCTCTTCTTTCTTTCTTCTTCCTCCTCTTCCTCCTCCTCCTTTTTTTTTTTTTTTTTAAGGAGAGAAAGACAGGGGCTCAAGCAGTGGCTCAGTGGTTATTACTGCACTTGCCTGGCATGAGAGAGAACCTGGGTTCAAATCCCAGCACCACGTACACAACAAGTCTCGGAGCAATGAAACGCATATGAAAAACTAAATAAAACTGATTCTCTCTCTCTCTCTGTGTGTGTCCCTCTTTCTTTAAAATAATAAATAAATAAAGGGGGGGACAGTGAGAGAGAATCAATTTATTTAGCTTTTCATGTGGCTTTTGTTGCTCTGACACCTTGTTGTGTACACGGTGCTGGGTTTGAACCTGCAGCCTCACACATGCCAGGCAAGCGCAGTAACCACTGAGGCACCGCTCCAGCCTGTGTTTCCTTTTGATAGCAAATATTTGAGAATAAAATACTTGAAGACCATGCAAACATCCTGCCTCTCCCTAACCTTTCTTGCAGTGATTTCAGCTTCTGTTGGTGGGTCTCGCTGCAGCCACTATCACTGTGTGTCCTACCGGGAACTCCTCCTTTCCATTTTCGCGGCTTGGAATTCTCTGTAAGAAAGCTATTCCACCTCCTCCACATACTTATTTACTCTGTGCTTGTTTGTGCAGAACTGACGCACAGATATTTATTTTATTCTATTATTCGTGACCCAATAGCATCATTATTTTCTTGTTGCTCAAGTCGTTGCAGCTTTGGCCAGTGGAACCTCCCTCTGGTTGACTCCTGTGTGCTCGTGATAGATCCCTGTACTTTTGCGAAGATGGCCTTACTTTTTGGTGCTCCCAAGGGCTCCTGGCTCAGGAGGTATTTTCAGTCCCTGGTCCTGGAATCTACCACTTCTCCAAGAAGTTCTGGTTCCCTTGATTGGAGAATGGTGCTTAGGAGCCAAGGTCTGAGTGCGAGGGACATTCGTGGCTACTGGATGCCACTGCTTCAGGAAATGCATGCATGTGTACTAGCCCGTGCGACTCTAATGGCTGTATGTTTCCATATCTATTTATTTGTGTGTGTGTGTGTGTGTGTGTGTGTATGTATGCATATACATAAATATATTAAAATCATGACAAATATAATACAGTCTCACTTCTATGTGAAATCTAAGAAAGACAAAAATCACAGAATTGCAGAGTAGAATGGTGATCGCCAGGGCCTGGCAGGGGATCTGGGGACACACTGACCAAGGAGTCCAAACATTCAGTTTTTAAGTTGAGTGAGTTCAAGTGATCCAACACACAGCACACAATACTACCATGTGCTTGAAATTCACTAAGAGAGTAGATCCTAAATGTTTTTTCTTTTGCCACAAATAACAAAAATGGTAACCACACGAGGTGATGGCTGCGTAAACTACGTCCCTGGTGGTGATCAGTTCCTGACACGGGCATGCATCAACTCAAAACAAAAGAACACATAATCTTGCCTTCGCACAGAGTCCTCCGATTCGAATCTGACACCACAAGATTGATTGCAGCCTAGAAATCAGCAAATAGCATGAAGGACGCAGAGAGGACAAAAGTCATCATATGCCCAGATGTCACTGCCCCAGCTGAGGAGAGGGGAAATTCTGAGAACCCAGATCTCCTTTAGGAAAAAGGAGCACTGGAGGGGAGAAGGGCAAAGGGACTCTGTCACCTGAGCCGAGCAAAGGTAGCGTTAGTGACAGGGCCATCTTTAAATGGCACGAGGGTTTATGAACTAAGTCCAGAAGGAGCAGGGGCTTTCAGACTATGCGCCATCAGGAGCACCCAGAGGTTCCTAGTGCACAGACCCTCCCCACGGACCCCTCTGGTGCTCAGCATCCATGCAGACGTGAGCTGCCAGAAAAAATCAACCTAGAAGGATCCCCTTCAATTGCTGAATCTCTACTTGTCCTCCTGGTGACCTCAAGCTACAGCCGGGCACAGGGCAGGAACCACAGTGAGTCAGGGAGGAGGGGAAGGGAGCGAAGCGGGTAGGAGGGCCTTGCCCTCTCTCCTGGCCACTGGAAACGTGGTCACCAACATGCCTGTCAGGTACCACTGTCCCCTTGGTCTGAATTCCAAGCTTAACCTGGCTGAGGATCCATCTTTTACGGATCTCAGATTAGGGTCAAACATTTCCACCACCTACCATGCTGTACATTCCAATGGCATCTTGGAACATAGGATTCTTACACCCTTTTTGAGCTCATGGCGCTTGCGTTTCCCTGTAAAGCTCATTAGAAATGGCAGGTCAGGTGCTCATTCAGCTCACAGGAGTAGTTTCTAGGTGTTTAAGTACCTTACAGGTGACATAACGCTGTGGGGGTGCAGGAGCCTGGATCACCACCTGCAATGTGCTTTTTCCTATGGTGAATGCTTTCCCTGTGAATGGTGAGAGGAAGAAGAGGGTACCCAAGAGAAGTGTGCGGGATGGAAACAGACAGCAACGCTCCTCTGCTGAGTCTCTAAGGAGGACGTCCTTGTGCTCTGGATGCAGTGAGGGGCGCAATTTCGGGTTCGTTAAGTCACAGGTGACTACTGAGTTCCTGCATCTCAGCATTTCCTGGATCCCTGCCCTCTGGTCGCTGG
>PVKS010031968.1:0-22977 GCA_004027875.1 Aplodontia rufa
CGTTAGCTGGCTAGTTTTGGAAATTGGGCAAATGATGTGATAAACTTATAGTTCTCTGTTTGATTGAGATTTTACAGATTTTTTTTCCTTATTGTTTGTTTGCTTTTGAGCAATACAATGGTAGTGGACTCTGTATAGAGCCAGTGAAAGAGAAGAAATAGAAAAGAGGGCTCTGAATGATTCCCATCAATGGAGCAACTTTGAGCTCCTTTTTAGAAAACTGATATCACAGAAGATGTGGTGGTGGTGGTGAGGGCAGAGACAGGGCTCCTTTGGGGCTCAGGTGAAGAAGAGACTGGGGGAGAGGCATTCTCATGTTTTCTATATGCCCCAAGCAGATCTCCTGAGTCACCATGAGGGCTGCCTGTATCACAGTAATATGTGAAAACTCAAGGTCTTTAGAAACTTGGAAGAATATCAGAAAGTAGCATTATGAGCTGACGATTCTCCTCTGGAGGAGAAGCAGCTGGGATAAGGAGAGTGCTCAGCATACAACAGGAGGAAGAGCAGCAATGTCCAACTGGGGCAGACGTTTTGGGTACACACATGGGTGATGTTCGATCCTTCTGCTCAATGCAATAAAAGAGGGGAGAAGAAAATGGAAACAATCTAAGACTTTATTCCACAATGAGTAATATGTTCTTTTACTTAGCTTCTTAATTTGATTTCCATAAAGTCATAGAATAACACCCTGCCTAAGATCTCAAAGTTAATAAGGCAAGGTTTCTCAGCTTATAGGCCATGTGTGACCAGATGGCACAATTCACCTGGAATTAAGTGTTATTGTCTCTCCTTTCACTTTGAAACATGACTCAGTTCAAACAATAAATTGTATGGTCACCCCTTCTGAATCCCATCCCAGACCAATTAAAACAGAAAACATGTGTTTGTTGTCAAGGACCAGAGGCCTGCATAAACAAATGTGTAGTCAATCTTTGTGTGAACAGTGATGTTTTGAGCCTATGACTGTCTAAATTCAAAGCCCATGGGAGTCTTC
This sequence comes from Aplodontia rufa, assembly GCA_004027875.1. NCBI lineage: Eukaryota > Metazoa > Chordata > Mammalia > Rodentia > Aplodontiidae > Aplodontia > Aplodontia rufa. The sequence continues at coordinate 998 of PVKS010031968.1, forward strand.
TTAAAAACCAGTAACTTAGAAATATTCATATTTGTGTTGGTTCTGAATTTGAAAATCTAGAAGTTGATGTTTTCTAAACATTGTTTATATTTATGTTTTCAAATAGGAATTGCAAACCTCATACACGATTTGACATATTTTGGAATAAAGCAAAGGTTTTCTCACAAAAATCCAGAAGCCACTTTGTAGTTTGCTCATATAAATTTTCCAGCAATAATTCATAAAGCATGTATATGAAGGAAATCAAGTTATGACTTATAAACATGTGAATGCAATTTCTTAAATATATTTTGTATTTCATTTTGTTTAAAATGTTGAAGGGATAGGAATAGAAGAATAAGTATGAAATGTCTATTTGTGTCTCTAGCTTTTTTTTTTTTTTTTTTTTTTTTTGGTGCCAGGGGTTGATTAACCACTAAGCCACATCCCCAGATAGGGTCTCACTAAGTTGTTTAGGGCCTTACTAAGTTATTTGAACTTGTGATCCTAAACCTTCAGCCTCCTGAAAGACTGGGATTACAGGTGTGTGCCCCATGCTTGGCTATGTGTCTCTGTAGTATTTTTGTCTTTAGTAAAATTCCTTTGAACTTTTTATTTCCTAAAATAGGATACTGACACAAGTGAAAGCAAACAAATTTTCCCCAGTAGGTATAACAAGAAAAATTAAAACAGTACAATCTGTAAATTAAGAATAAATTCAAGAAAAGTCATATGTACTCTCATCAGAATAATTTTGGATATGGTCCCAGCCCTTTTATCATTTTGCTTTCTGGTGCCTTAGTGACATATTTTTCCTAGTTTTATTTCTTCTTTCCTCTTACTTTCATTGATATTATCCAAAATTTACAGAGCTTCAGATTTCAGTGTTGAGGCAGGGGTAATTATCCAAGTCTAGCAGATGGTGTGCTCCAAATGATACATGACCAAAGCTGCAATTATATCTTATCATACTAGATAGGGTAACAGAGCACCATTTCCCTCTCTTTTTCTACTATGAGACTTCATTTTAGGGATGCTGGGTGGGAGGAAAATCTTTGCCTCTCCTATGGACACAATCCAGGGATATTATGCATCTTTATGGCAGCTTAATTGGCTAGAGCCATTGGATCTGCTCAGATGGCTTGTTGCAGGAGGCTTGGGAGAACCTGGCTGATTTTTGAAGGCAGGTAGATGTGTAGGCAAAGAGTGTGTGAAATGCACTGGTCCTCATACATGAGTTAGGGATGGGGATGTATTCTCCCTTGCATTCATGTGTATGAATTTATTTATCATTCATAATATTGAATTTACTTATCATATTATTTTAAACTTATCATAGTATATTACTCCAGACATAATATCCTCCAAATGCTTGACATTGAAGTTGGAATAACATTCAGTTTTATCCTTTCCTGAATTGTGCTGAATGATCCCGTATGGATTCTGCTTTGTGACCTCGCCATCAACACCTCTCCTTCTTCTCTACATTCCAGTTTCACCATTTACTATTTCTGTTCCTGATTCATGCCAGCCACATCAGCACTGTGCAGTCTTTGCTTCAGCTTTTGCACATCCTCCTGCACCACTTCTTCTAGGTACAGGCATGGCTGGCTTTTTATCCCCAGAGAAGTCTTCCTGGAAACTCTTCAAAGGTCCCACCTCTGCCTCTAGAAACTCTTCACTCTATTATTCTGTCTTAATAGCGTTTATGACTGTGTGACTTTATTGTGATTACTTTTATTTTTTATTCATTCAACATAGTATTACATATCAGAGGGAATCATTGTTACACATTCATAAATATATAGATTTTGACAAAGTAATTTAAGGCTGATCCTAGTTCATGGTATCCCTCCTTTGACCACTCCCTGCTCCCATGTCTCCCCTACTTTACCCTCATGTTAGTTGGGCTTCTCATGAAAGTCAAGAGTTCCCAGCTGCACTGATAACCCTGCTGTGCTAATCCCTCCCTCCCCTCTCTTCCCCTTTCTCATCTCCTCCCAGCTTCATAGTTATGGTTCCCCCTACTTATGTAAAATTTTACCTGCTTATGTAAAATTTTCGTTATTGAGCTTAGCTAACTTTCAATCTCTTAGATTTTACTTTAGCTTCCACATATGAGAGAAAACTTTCAGCCCTTAACATTCAGATATTTTAGTCAGCATAATTTTTTTCATCTCCATCCATTTGGCTGCAAATGTCATGATATTGTTCTCTCTTTTTTAAAAAAAATTTTATTCAATAAACATGGTCTTACAACACGATGGTTTTATCATCATACAATCAAGAACAAAAGTGTAATGACAGAACAAGCCAATATTGGTGTCAGACCATGGTTTCCCCCTTTGGGTTCCCCATGGTTCCATGTTTCACTTTCCTTAAGATCCAAGTTAATTGGACTTCTTGTGGAAGTCAGAGGTTCCCCTCAGGTTAGATTCCCCCATACCACCTCCCTCTGGTCACCTTGATGTCCTTCCTATTCCCTTCCCCCATCCCTAACCCCCTCCCTACATCCCCCAGGAACCTAAGCACAGTTCCCCATGATCATGTAAGAATTCATACAGGCTGAGGTAATTGTTAGGTTAGCCATCTATGGTTCTCTCTAATAACAGAGTAGAACTCCATTGCGTGTGTGTGTGTGTGTGTGTGTGTGTGTGTGTGTGTATGCATATATGCATAAATACCACCATTTTTTAATCCACTCGTCCAGTGAGGGGCATCCAATTGGTTCCAGAGTTTAGTTATAGTAAATTGAGCTGCTATAAACATTGATATAGCTGTGTCTCTGTAGTATGTCAATTCTAGCTCTTTTGGGAAAATACCTAGGGGTGGGTCATAAGGTAGTTCCAACTCTAGTTTTTAACAAGAGTTCACACTGCTTTCCAGAGTGAGTGTACAAGTGTGCAGTCCAACTAGCAGTTTGATAGTGTTCCTTTCTTCCCACAACCCCTCCAGCATCTGTTATTGTTCATATTCTTCATTTTTGCCACTCTGACAGGAGTAAGCTGAATCTCAGTGAAGTTTTTATTTGCATTTCTCTGATTGCTAGTGATGTACACCATTTTCTCATATATTTATGGGTTTTTGTACTTCCTCCATTGAAAAGTTTCTATTTAGTTCCCTAGGCCATTTATTGATTGGATCATTTGTGATTTTAGTGTTCAGTTTTTTGAGTTCTTTGTATATTCTGGATACTAGCCCTCTGTTGGAGGTGTAGCATGCAATGATTTTCTGTTGATTCTCTCTTGACAGTTTTGACTAATTCTTTAGCTGTGCAGAGGCTTTTCAGGGTAATGGATTCCCACTCACTTATTCATGGCTTTAATGCTTGCACTATGGGAGTGTTATTAAGGAAGGCAGTGCCAACATTGATGTCACGGAATATTGATCCTATTTTTTATTTTAGCAATTGTATAGTTGCTGGTTTAATTTCCAATTCTTTGATCGATTTTGATTTGATCCTTGTGCAAAATGAGAGATAAGGTTCTAATTTCAATTGTCTGCATATGGCTATACAGTTTGTCCCACCACACTGTTTTTGCCCTCTTTGATGTTAAAGATTTCAGGGTTTGTCTCAGTATCTTCTAGTCTGTAAAATTGATCTTCATGTCTATTTCTGATACCAATACCATGCTTTTTTGTTACTATAGCCATATAGTATAATTTCAGGTCAGGTATTATGACACCTCCTGCTTCCTCTTTCTTGCATAGTAATGTTTTGGCTATTTTAGGTCTTCTGTTATTTCAACTGAATTTGAGAATTGCTTTTTTTATATACATGAAGAATGTCATTAGTATCTTGATGGGGATTGCACTGAATTTGTAGAAGGCTTTCAGCAGAATTGCCATTTTATTCTGCCTAACCAAGATCTAGGAATGTTTTCCATCTACTCAGTTCTTATGAAATTTTTTTTTTTAACATTTAATAGTTTTCATTGTAGAGATCCTTTATATCCTTTGTTAGATTGTGCCCAAGTATTTTATTCTTTTGAGGTGTTTGTGAATGGGATGGATTTCCTGGTTTCTTCTTCAGTGGAATTGTTGCCAGAATAGAGTAAACCTATTGATTTATGAGAGCTGATCTTATAACCAGCCACCTTGCTGAATTCATTTATAAGCTCTAGAAGTCTTCTGACTGAGCTTTTTTGGGTCTCCTAGGTCATCAGCAAATAGAGATAGCTTGACTTCCTCTTTTCCTATTTGAATTCCTTTGATTTCCTTTTCTTATCTGCTAGTTCTAGCTAGTGTTTCAAGGACTATATTTAATTAGAGTGGTGAGAGTGGACATCTTTTTCTTGTTTCTGAATACAGTTGAAATGCTTTCAGTCTGTCTCCATTAAGCATAATATTGGCTATGGATCTGTCATTAATGGCTCTTACAAAATTAAAGTATCTTCCTCGGATCCTTATCTTCTCCAGAGTTTTAAGCATAAATGAGTGTTATTAAATTTTATCAAAGGCCTTTTCTGCATCAATTGAGATCATCATATGATTTTTATCTTTAATTCTGTTTAAGTGATGAATTATATTTATTGATTTGTGTATGTTGAACCAACCTTGCATCCCTGGATGAAGCCCACTTAATCATGAGGTACTATCTTTTTTTATGTGTTTTTGGATCCAGTTAGCAAGGATTTTATTAAGGATTTTTGCATCTATGTTTGTCAGGGAAATTGGTCTGTAGATTTTTTTCTTCTTTTTGTTGTGTTTTGGTGTCAGGGTTATATTTGCTTCATAAAAATTATTTGGGATGGCTTTGACCCTTTCAATTTAATGGAATAGCTTACAAAGGAGCAGTGTTAATTCTTCTGTAAAAGTCTGGTAGAACTCTGCTGAGAATCCATCATGTCTTGGGCTTTTCTGTTTTGGAAGGCCTTTGACGGCTGTTTCAGTTTCACTATCTGAAATTGGTTGGTTTAAAATCTCAATGTTAATTTGGGAATGTTGTATGTGCTAGATATTTGTCAATTTCTTCCAGGTTATCAAACTTGGAAAAGTATATCTTTTCAAAATAAGTTCTGATAATCTTCTGGATTTCAGTTGAGTCAGTGGTGATATCTCCATCTTCCTCTTTGATTTTGTTGATTTGCTTCCCTTCATTCTTCCTTTTGGTGAGGTTGGCTAGTCTGTCCATTTCATTTACTTTTTTCAAAGAACCAACTCTTTGTTTTCTTGATATTTTGTATTTTTTTTTTTTTTTTGGTTCTCAATTTCATTGATTTCAGCTCTGATCTTAATTATTTCCTGTTTCTATTGGGTTTGGGATTGGATTGTTCCTCTTTTTGTAGAAATTTGATTTGGAGCATAAGTCTATATATTTGGGCTCTTTCCTGATTTTTGATGAAGGCACTCAGTGCTATAAATTTGCCTCTTAAAAATGTTTTCATTCTGTCCCAGAGATTTTGATATGTTGTTTCATCATTCTCATTCATTTCCAATAATTTCTTGATTTCTGTTCTATTATATTTTTTATCCATTCTTCATTTAAGAGGGTATCATTCAATTTCCAAGCATTTGTGTGTTTTCTGTTATTTTTCTTGCTGTTAATTACTAAGATCATACCATAGTGGTCTGACAAGATACATGAGATTATATCAACTTTTTTGTTTGTGCTGAGATTAGTTTTGTGGATGAGGATGCAGTCTAATTTGGAGAAGTTTCCCTAGCTGCTAAGAAGATAAACTCAGCCAATTTGGGGTGGAATATTCTGTAAATGTCTGTTAAGTCAATTGGTTGATAGAGTTGTTTAGGTTACAGATATCTTTGTACTGTTAGATTTTGTTTTTTTTTTAAATCTAGTCAACCAATCTGTGTCTTTTGATTGGGGCATTGAGTCCATTCATGTTTAGTGTTAGAATAGATATGTGATTCTGGGTCCCTGGCATTGTGACCATTGCTGTATTTTGTGATATATTGGGTATCTTTTAGTGAGTTATGTTATTACTGAATTTTTTTTTTTCTGTTTAAGGGCTTTGGGTATTATTTCCTTGTTCCTCTGTATGAAGTTTGTCTTCAAGTATTCTCTGTAGAGCAGACTTTGTGTTCATGTATCTTGCTAACTTGAACTTATCATTGAAATATTTAATTTCCCCATCACATTTAAAGCTGAGTTTTGCAGGGTATAGTATCTTTGGCTGAAAATTATTTTCTTTCAATATTTGAAAAATATCATTCCATTCTGTCCTGGTCCTTATTGTCTGATCTAAAAATCCACAATAATCCTTATTGGTCTGTCTCTGAATATGATTTGGTGTTTTTCCCTTAGTGCTTTTAGAATTATTTCCTTGATTCCTCTATTATTCATTTTATATATATTGTATCTCAGTGAGTTTCTCATTTTGTTAGGTCCATTTTGTGTCCTATAGGCATCTTGAATTTAAATTTCTGGATCAATTCTGATATGAGGAAATTTTCTTTGGCAATCTCATTGAAAGCAGATTCTTAATGCCTCTTGTTTGTTGTTCTATGTTTTCTCCAATACCAGTTAATCCCATGTTATTTCTTCTCATCTTATTCCATACTTCTTTGGTGTTTTGATCATGCTCAGTAAGCTTCTTTGCTTATCTATCCTTCTTTCACTCAACATTGCTCAGCCTGTCTTTGTTGTCTGATATTTGTTCTTCAAGAGCTGAGGTTCTATTTTCTACTGAGTTTACTCTGATGTTAGTTTCTTCCAAATGAGCTTTTAATTTGGTTAAATGTGTTTTTCAATTCTAAGAGTTCTGCTACATCTCTTTGCAGAATGTCTAGCTCTTTATCAAAGTGGTCTCTCAGCTCCTGAAATTGAATTTTTATTTCCTTCCTTAATTCTTCTTTTAATTCTTTGATTGATTTTCTAATTGGATTGTTGATATTTTTTTTCTAGGATTTCATCTAGGACCCCAAACATGGACTCCTTGTGCGGATTTGAGGTGGAGGAATGTTTCCCTTCTTCCTCATTTTCAGTTTCAGGGAGTGGGCCTTGAGGTCCTTCACTGAATAATTCTCTCTCTCTCTTTTTTTTTTTTTTTTTTTTTGATGAGTGTCGAATTTTTTGTCTGTTTGCTTAGTTGGGCTGGAGTACAATTTGGATAGGGCAATTCAATGGCTGGCTCCCCAACCTGTGAATTATTGTGGACCTTTATGATTTTCAATACCTCAGGAGTTAGGGGGAGTTAATATGTGCAGCCAATACATACAACAGGCAGTGTTGATCTGATTACTTTGAGCCAACTGTAGCTGTTACAGTGTTGATTAACACCTATAAGAGCAATCAGATTAGCAGATTTCTTCCATGAGAGTCCTCAAACTATACTTGGTTTCCAAGCAAACACTTGTTTTGAAGTATGGCATTCACTTCAGTTTTCCAAAACCTCTGTAGGTGAAAAAAAAATGTCTAGAGAGCAACTTGTGAATTTGGTGAGAGAGCAATAAGAAAGTGGAGATAATGTAGGCTATTCTGCAAAAATAAGGAAAATAAAGAAATGGGAAGAGATTGGGCTAATGACTTTGAGGAAGAATGAGAGAGGGCAGAATACAGTTCAGGTATTGACATAGGAAAAAGAAAAAGGGGTTAGCAGAGACTAGGAGTCTCTTCAGCCCAAAGAGACCATGCATTGGTTTGCAGGATCACAGACAGTCGCAGAATGAGCCACAGCAATACAACACAGCACAGACAAAATAAAAAACAACAACAGCAAAAAATCAAAATACAAACACACAGGAACACCAATTCCAAGAGAAAAAAGGAATGAAGAAGAAGGAAAAAAAGAGTGGGAGGGTTATGAATTGCTACTGAGGTCAAAATACACAGTAGGGGTATATGTTCATATCTGACATCTAGGTGGAGGCACTTCCAGGTGAAGCAGCTGGAGGGACTGTGTTTTGGTGTTCTCAGCTGAAAATCAGATTCCCAGTAATCCTCCCAATATTCTTCACCTATAAAGCAAGTAGAGACTTTCACCTTCCCTGCTTCCTGTGAAAATAACCTTTTGGGCTACCTTGGTTGAACCCTTTGGCACTTTAGTGTCTGCCTGCCCAAACTCTTATCCCACTTTAGCTGGGGTCCCAGGAGCCACTAGCACTCTTATGGATCCTGGAGCAGCTGCAAGGGTCTCTTGCTGATCCAAGGGGAGTGGCTGGCCTAAACTGAGCTCTCTTGGGACAGTTATCACCCCACTCTTGTGTGACCCGAGGCCTCCACTTGTCCCCAAGAGGTGATGTCTGAAGCAGCAAGCAGGGAGGAGTGAGAAGGAGACACCAGCCCAGCCATACCTACACCTGGGAAAGTTTTAAATGCATTCACAAGTGGTGTGGAAGCCAAGTCCCACTTGGAGTACCCTGGACCTTTGAGACTGCCTCTGTTCCCAGGACTCAGCCTGAAAGCAGAGGAAAGCAATGGTCCCAGGATGTCCCTTCTGTTCATAGGTCGCTGAGGCTGATTATAATCTTTGCCCAAACTGAGAGGTCCAGGCAGTGTCTGTGCTCCAGAGACACTGGTCCAGCAAGCTGACCCCACCCAGCCTGTGTAGGTCCTGTAGAACCACCTGTGATGCAGAATCCTGATCATGAACTCCTCCTGGAGTTTGTCGTATTTTAGGGGTATGGTGGGAACCTCTATTCAAGAGTTGCTGGACTAGTAGGGAGGGTCTGCCATGCCCACACAACCCCCAGTGCAGCCAGTCAGAACACTAGGGTCCTGGAACCGTCAGCTGCCTGATGGTGCAGCCACTGGGGTAACTGAGCTGAGGTCCTGGTTCTGGGAACACCTGTTTTAATCACCCACTGGGTGGAATCAAAATGGTGATGGCCTGGGTCTCTGCAGCCAGATTGGTGGGAGTCTAAGTTGTGTATATTAATGTCGTTCTTGGGTCCCAACAAATAAAACCATAGCTATATCCTCCACTTATACCAGGAGACACCACACTGAAATATCTTATCCTATTTGTGCAGAAAATATACTGTCAAGAATAGACTTAAAAATATATATTGCCTGGTGTGGTGGCACACATGTGATATCTTTGTGACTTGGGAGATTGAGGCAGGATGACAAAAATTCGAGGTCCACCTCAGCAAATTAAAAAATGAAAAAAAAAATTCCAGGGGAAGTGGTTCAGTGGTTAAGTGTCCCAGGGTTCAATCCCTAGTGTGAGTAAATAAAGAAATAAATGAAAGATTAATTATAAAATATGTGTTTATATGTAGTTCCTCTAAGGAGCTTCAGCCAGGTGCAGGATGAAGATAAAGATGAACAATTAGCACAGGTAACAGCTATGGAGGTCAAACAATAAAAATGCAAAATAAAAATGCTAACACCAACAAAAAACACATCAAAGTGTTATTGGACCACAAAAATTGATTTTTTGGATCTAAAAAATAATTTTCTAATGTAAACATTTAATAAATAAGAGCAAGAGAGGAACAGAGACCAAACAAAATAACCTGACACATTGCTGAGAACAAACTAAACTCTTTGAATATCAAATGGAAAAAAAAAGAACTCTTCATAGCAATGGCTTGAAAAAGAAAACAATGAAACATAAATGAAGACTTACACAACAAATTAAGGAAAGTGGTCATTTAAATATAAATGTTCCAGACAATGAGAAGGGAAAAATGGAGGGAAAATAATTACTGTACTAAAATTCTAGTGTTTAATATTATATTCCTAAAGTGAAAAATAATTTGAGGTTCAAAACTTTGTGTTTAGCCCAGCACGGCGGTGCATACCTGCAATCTCTGAGGCTCTGGAGACTGACACAGAAGGATTGCAAGTTCAAAGCCAGCCTCAGCGAATTAGTGAGCCTCTAAGTCTCAGAATAAAAAAAAAAATAAAAAGAGGCTGGGGATGTAGCTTAATGGTTAAGTACCCCTGGGTTCATTCTCCAGTACCCCTCAAAAGTAATAATAATAATAAATAAATAAAATGTACACACACAAACAAACAAAAACAACCTTCGTGTTGAAAGTGTTTACTGAGATGATAAGGTAGTGAAATTCACTGGTGTATTTCCTAGAGAAATTTTGTACCCCAGTTAAAAAAAAATCTTACAAACTTAACTAAAGAAAGAACACATTATTTTCAAAAAAACCAAGAACTCAAAGAACATTAAATTTCTCATATGCAGTACTTCAAACTAAAACTAATAAAATGATGTCTAAATATAACTAGAGAAAAAGTATAATCTAATAATGTTCAATATTTTATGGGATAAAGTATCATTGTTTTTGAAGGAGAACACATAAGAAAAGAACATACTGTCTATATACTCTAAGCAAGATACACAAATTCACACTCTTAAGTAGAATGTTTTCTAATTTATAATCAATATATGTAATAAATAGGGTTGATCATAATGTAACTATACATAATCAAGTATAAATATTTGGTGAAAATGTGCCTTAGAATTTTTGGTGTGTATATATTTCCTTTTTAAATTTTGTTATTTTTTACATTTTTCTTAGTGCATTACAGTTATATATAATTGTGAGGTTCATCTTTATATAATCATACGTGCATGTAGCACAGTTTACTCCATTTTAGCCTCTAGTGCTTCTTCTTTCCCATCTGCCCTCACTCTCTCTGTTCCCCTTCCTCTACTACACTGGTTATCTTCTATTTATTGCTTTATTTTAAAGAGGGTTTTAGAAATATAAATAAAGGTGGAATTCACTGTGTTATAGTCATATATGTACATAGCATAATTTTGTCAACTTTATTCCAGAGTTCCTCCATTTCCCAATCCTTCTCCAACCTTGATTCCATTCCTATACTCCACTGATTTTTCCATTATCTTCATGGGATAACCTCAACCCTTTATTCCCCTTTGATATGCTCTAACTTAGAGAGAAAACATTCAACCATTGACTTTCTGAATCAACTTGTTTCATTTAACATGATGATTTCCAGTTCCATTCACATACCAGCAAATGCCTTAGTTTCATTCTTCTTTATGGCTGAATAAAGAACAAAACTTCATTTTGTATATATACAACATTCTCTTTTCCATTGATCTGTTGATAGGTATCTGGGATGTTCATAGGTATCTGGGACATTTCAATACCCTGGCTATTGTGAATTGTACTGCTATTGACTTTGATGTACGTATATCTCTATAGTATGCTACTTTGAGGGTTTTTTTTTTTTTTATATTTCCAAAGGAAAGGGATAGCTAGGTAATATGGTGGTCTCATTGCTAATCCTTTGAGGAAACTCTATACTCCTTTCAAAAGTGGCTGTGGTAATTCACAGTCCTACAAACATTTTATAAATATATCTTTTCTCCCACATTTATTATTTGTGATTTTGAGGATTATCATTCTAACTGGAGTGAGATGAAATCTCAATGTTGTTTTGATTTGGACTTCCCTGATAACCAGGGTTCGTGGACATTTTTTCATATATTTGTTGATTATTTATGTTTCTTCTTTTGAAAAGTATCTATTTAGTTCTTTTGCCTATTTATCAATTGGGTTAAATTTTGGTGGTCAGCTTTTTGAGTTCTTTATGTATTCTCTACATTAATCCCATCAGAGGAATAGATGGAAAGATCTCTCATTTTGTAAATTCCCTCTTCACAATCTTGTTTCCTTTGCTGTATAGAAGCTTGTTAATTTGATATTGTCCCACTTCTTGATCTTTGGTTTAATTTTATTCTTTAGGCATCTTGTTAAGGAAGTTGTTTCCTAAGTCAACATGTTAGAATGTTGACCCTATGTCTTCTGTCTTCTTCTAGCCTTTGCAAAGTTTCTGGCCTAATTTCTAGGTCATTAATCCACACAGAGTTGACTTTAGTGCAGACGAGAGATAGGGATATAGTTTCATTCTTCTACATATGGATATCAAGTTTTCCCAACACCATTGGTTTAAAAGATTATCTTTTCTCCAACATTATTTTTGGCAACTTTGTTGGGTATCACATGACTGTAAATATGTGGATTTATCTCTATGTCTTCTATTCCACTGATCTTTAAGTCTGAACTGATGACAGGTTGGAAGTATGCTTATTGAATTTATGTCTTGATGACAAGTCTATTTGGAAAGAAGTGTGTTGAGATCACCCAATGTTATTGTACTGGGGTCCATCTAGTATTTAATATCAAGAAATATTTGATGCAATTAAGTGCACTGATGTTTAAGACATAAATATTTACTATTATCATATCTTTACCAGTATGTGATGACCCGTTTTGCCTCTTCTAATTAACCTTTGCTTGAAATCTGCTCTGTCAGATATGAGAAGCTACCCCTGGTTGTTTTTTGACTGTGTTTGCATGGAATATTTTTTCCCCGTCTTTTAACTTGTAGCCTGTAGATGTCTTAGTCTATTAAAAAAAAGTCTCCTGCAAACAGCATATGGTAGAATGTTATATTTTAATCCATTCTACCAAATCTGCCTTTTAATTAGGGAGTTTTAACCATTCATATTTAGGGTTATTATGAATATATGTTTGTTATTTTGGAATTATTGTGGGTTTGCTATTTTTAATTTGATTTTAATTTTCATTTTAGTTAATTACTGTTCTAGAGGATTTCATCCATTTGGGAGATTTAGGTTTATTTTTGAGTTCTTATGTGTGTGATACATCTTTTCATAATTTTGGTAGTACTGGCGTAGTGGTCATGAATATGTTTAGTTTATCCTTATTATGGAAAGTGTGTATTTCCTTATTGATTCTGAAGATATCTTTCTTTGATATAGCAACATTGGTTGGCAATTATTTTCTTTAAGATCTTGAAATATTCTATTCAAAGCCATTCTTGATTTTAGAGTCTGAGTTGAGAAATGAACAGTGAGCCTTTTTGGTTTACCTCAAAATGTGATCTCACATTTTTCTCTTGGAAATTTCAATATTCTTTCCTTATTATCTATGTTAGGCATTTTGATTATAATGTGTCTTAGAGAAGTTATGTTTTTGGTTTTGTGTATTTGTGTTTCTATATCCCTGCTGTATGTGGATGTCCATGTAATTTCTAAACTTAGGAACATTTTCCACTATTATGTCAATGATATGGTTCTTACTGCCTTTAACTTGTATCTCCATTCTCTTTTCCATCCTAACTACTCTCATATTTGGTTTCTTGATGTTGCTTAGAATTCTTGTATAATCTGATCATGGTCTTTCCCCCTATATTGCATACCGAGTATTAAGTTCATATACTCTATCTCTAAGGCCTGAAGTTCTGTTTCTAAGCCTGAGGTTCTGTTTCCTACATAATCTCTTGGTGATACTTTCAAACAAATTTTTAATTTTATTCATTGTGTCTTTCATTACCAGGAGTTCTGATTGTTTTCCTTTTAGTATCTCTATTTCTTTATGGAAATGTTCTTTAACCTCCTGTAATTTCTCTCTTAATTCTTTCCTTAAATCTTCTTTTTATTGACCAATTTAATAATTAGTTTTTTATGGTTTTTCTGTGGAATTTCATCCATTTTTATATCTGTGGGTTCCTTTTCTGTAAAATTGTGAATTTCTTGGGTAGACTTGTTTGCCTCTTTCCTCATGCTTTCAAAGGTCTTGGACTTATGAATCTGCTATGATGGATTTCTCTTTCTCTTGTATGCATATATCCTTAGGTGCGTAGTTTGTGTTATATATTAATCCCTGTGTTTCTGGTATCTTTTAGCTTTACCACTTAGTCTCAGCATCATCCAAGTATTAATTTCAACCTCTAATTTGGCTCAGTTTGGTATTGTAGAACTCCTGATATAATTCACTCTTGGAAAGATCTTGCCATACTGTGGGGGAACTCTGAGGTATTGTCTTTGGACTTCTTAATTTTTGCTATATATGTTTGTGAGTTTCTAGAAACAGAGTTGAAACATTTTACAATGGTGTCTGCAAGTATATTTTTTTGCTTTAGAGTAATGATGTCCCATAGTTATAATTTACTATTGATACATTAATATAGAAATATATAGATTACTTAGAACTTGAGGATAATAAGAAAATCATCAGTAAACTGGAAGCATATTTAAATTAACAAGAAATGGTAAGAGAGTGAACATAATCATGGCAAAGTTAGAAAGAAGAAAAATTTGAAAATAATAATCAATAAATGTAAGTGAAAAATCCTTAATTTTAACCATAAAATTAAAGAGAAGTAGCAAAATAAGTATGTGTAATTTTAATTGGGAAGTTCTGGTGACACCTTCTGTATGCAACCTTTAAATATTTCAGGTGATTTAGCACAAAAGAAAAAAGGAAGAAAAACATTGTAATTCAACTGTATTGCAGCGAGGATGTCTTCTAATCACGTAAAACTTTGACTTCTGATTACATATCTCAAATAAAAGGTGATAAACATAGGATTCTGGGTTCTTCTGATTTATTGAATCCTACTTCAATGCAGGCAGTATAGATTTTAAGCTTTGTCTCTGACATTGAGGTCAATAAAAATGATATCAGAAAATGGGTCCATATACATGCCTGTTCAGGTATGCTCACGGGTGTGCATAAACTATGTTGTTTACTTGCTGGTTTAGGAATGAACTGATTTGAACCCAAATGTGGTAACACTCAATATTGCATTTCTATTTATTTCAAACCATTTTTGTTTGGCGTGGCCTAGATAAAATTTCAGTTCTACAGGATTTCCACACAACACAATTAGTTTTTGTCATTGTTTTATAAAGTTTATGCTTATTTGAACTTATTCAGGTGTTCTCTACATACTTGTTCACCACCAGTCCTTCATCCCTCCATACTTTGTGCTCAAGATCCCTCCCCATCTCCCTGAAACACACTGTACTAGATAGCAAGTGTTGTAATCATGTTGTTGGAAAAAACAAACAACAACAAAAAACCTTTTTATGATTTAAACAACAAATATTTACTTTCCCAACACTTGAATCTATGGGAAGATTAGAGCAACTCCGCTTCAGGCAGTGAGTTGAGATGGGTCTGACTCTGTTTCTAGTGAGGTTCTCATGTGTTTGTGTGTGAGTGTGTGTGTGTATGTGTGTGTGTGTGTGTGTGTGATTCCTGTGCCCTGGTTAAAGAGGCAGCAGCCTATACTGGCAGCAGCCTATACTTGGGGTTTATGTTGTACATGGTGATCACCGGGATACAAGGGCCAAGAGGCAAACCAAACGGCACATGAATTCTTCTGAATACTGAATGCCTCTACTTGCTTTACATCTCATCTTGAGAGCAAGAGAAATATCTTGCCTCTGCACTCTTCTTCATAACCCAGCACAGTGCCTTGCATGCAAGGCACTTGCATGTAGCACTTCACTTGCTAATTAAATGCAAATATTTTGATAAGGAAAGACAGTATTCTTTGACAAATGATCCATGTCTTGAGTGTGAAAGAAATTACTACAATTTACAAGAATTGTGAGAAAAAATGGGAGTTCTGTTCAGGAATAAACTACTTTCTTTCAGAGTGTCAAAACTTGTCAGGACTTTCAGAGTTAATGTTCCCTCAAAATAATAAATTTCTTTTTTATTCAGCAACGATGAAAGGAGAAATATAGGTGAAATTATAAATTTGTGTGGAAAATTCAAAGTAAGTATAATTTAGTTTGAATTGTTACTTGTTTAATGAAAATAAGTCCAAAAGTAGTATGAGTTTCTTTGAAAATGTAAAAACCTATTTGTATGTAGGCAAAGACTTTATAGATACTGCTAAGAAAATCCTACACAGGGAATATGTTCTTTTTCTGTAGAATGGATAAATAGAGATTATAATAGGTAATCATCAGAAAATGACAATGAAAATCTCTCATAGTGATAAAAGACTAAATTAAAACTCTCAATTGCAGAATTACAATTTATTAGCTTGGTCTACATCAAACCCAAGTTACCCTGTTTAAATGTTATCTATATTCGTCATTCTCAGGATGCTTTAAAATTTGGTAAATTTTCATTGAAATGACCTTATTTGAATCATATAAACAGACTAAACATCATAAAAATGAATTTGAATTAAATTCTTAAAATTTAAACATAAGGTGTGAACATACATTGTCAGGTAATAAGAAAAGAAGGTTAACGGATAATTATTACATCATATACATTAGGCAAATGAAAAGAAACTTAATACAAATAGCTTATGGTAAACATAGTGTATACAAATCTATAACACAGAGGAATAATTTTGTGGAAAGATGGTTACTTAAAAAGCCAAAAAAAGTTTTATCATGAGGTTGTGTTGACTTGTCAAAAAATGAAAACATATGTACAAAATTATTATTTGACTTCCATAGCCTTGACATGATTAAAAGATACAAGTCATGTACTTCCTGCTATATAATAGTCAATTATTTAGGGCCTAATATTGACTTAAATGGATGTTCCCTTATTCTATTTTCACAACTTCTCTAGCAATAGTATTCTAAATCTTCTATGTCTAATGGTCTGAAATCGTTTTAACTACTACATTTTATAAAGATTAGCAAATAATAGTTACAACATCTTTAAAGCTCAATGTGTCAGGGCTGAAGTGGTGACTCAGTGGTTACAGCACTTGCCTGGCATGCACGAGGATGTGGGTTCAAACCCCAACAGCACATAGACAATGAAGTGTCAGAGCAACAGAAGACACATGAAAAACAAAATAAAAATTGATTCTCTCTTTTTCACTCTCTCTCTCTGTCCCTCTCTCTCTCTCTTTGAAAAAAAAAAAAAACCCACCTCAATGTGTCCTTGAGGATTAACAAGATTGATGGATAAGCAGAGCTCTGAAGTAAACATTGCTCTTAGACTTTCTAAATTCTCTAAACATAATGTTCATGGAAAATAGTAACAGATTCTCCTGTCGTTGCTTGTTCAAACTATATAAGTTGGTTGGTATAAAATGAAATCCTGATTTTTTACTTTAAAAATATCTAAGATATTTGACAACGTTTTCCTATAACCCGCTAAAATGTTAGGGAGTAGGTATGAAATGAATTCAAGTCTCAGAGGCAAAGATTTAAAGGCAAGGCTTAGATCTGTCCTTTGCCAGCTTCGTGACCTCAGGAAAATGAATATCCTCTTAACACTAAATTTTATTTTCTGTAAAATGTGATTGATAATTTTTGCTTCAGAATTACAGTATAATTAAGATAACATAAAGTACAAAGTAGAACCATTCGTGATGTATAGTGATTTAAAAATGGATATTTTTCAGGAATATTGTTAGATATTTTTTCAAGAATTATTGAGCAAGTTTTGTCCGATGTACCATTGACAGAGTGCTAAGAGTCTGTTTTCAAAACACTGACACTACACCTAGATTTAGAATTGCAAGATCTCATGAAGAAGTATGGCAACATAATTGCAATATATATTTTATTTTTGTAAAAAAAAAAGTTGTTTGGCTGGCTCAAGGTGACACAGCACCATCATTACTAGAAATAAGTTCTCTTGCCTTTGGACTTTGTAGACAGTCAAGATGGCATAGTTTTGCTGAGACTGAGACTTTATCAATGTAAGTGGGAATGATAACATATAAGAGGCAATTGATATTGTACATCTGAAGATAGGTGAGCACATGTGGCCATCAGTCAGATGTAAAATAAAGCACTATATGTGCTGTGCACGGAATTTAAAGTCTATTAGAACAAATGACACCGCTATAAATATTGGTAAGGAGGAAACATTTTTATAGTTATTTACTTCTACAGTTATCAATTTCAAGAAATATTTGAAGCTCTGTGTTTGACTTAAGTCAAGGAAATTGGCCAGATCCTGAAATGCTTTTACATACTGGTAGTTGAATTCCAATGTGAATAAGAGTACAAATATATCACATTTTTTCTTTTAACTTTAGTTTTGCAATTGGACTGGCTTATTCTTGACCTGTATCTTTCTTGGTATTTGTATGCTAATTTAGAATTTTTCTTTCAAAAACATGTTTGATTCATTGAGGACTGAGGATTACAGTTACATTTTTAATCATTGTTGGACTGTCACGTCTCAATAGGCCTGAAGAAATTAAATACGAATTCAACAAATATTTGTTTTATTCCTCTTATGTGCCAGATACCGTTCTATGTAGATGGGATGCAGGAATGAACAAAACAGATGATGAGAATATCACTGTGGAGTTTTTCTTTTGGAGTGGGACAGATATCAAAATTAAATCTAATGGAAAGGCTAATTACACAATGTATTAGAAAGTGGTAAGTGCTATGAAAAAAGAAAGAAATAGAGTAAGAAGAGAAGAAGAATTGAAAAAAGGGAGTAATTTAAGGATTAAATAAAATGGTTACAAAGCAGAAATTTGCAGATAAATTGACAAATGTGAGGAATTAGCCATTTTATGTATCTGAGGAAACTTTCCGTCTGGAATGAACACCTAGAAGAAGGGACATAAACATAACAAACCTGGCATGGTTGAGGGGTCCACGGTGGTGGGGCAGAATGATAATGTGAGAGACGCCTGACGACCAGGTCCTCTATGGCCTGTGTCATGTTATGGAGTTTGACAATGGCAGTGTTTTACAAAGAAGAGTGAGTGACTATGCTAAGGGTCGTTTGGCCTTCCATGATTAGAATAAATCAGAGATGGTCAAGAATAAGAGGCAGGGAATATTTAGAACACTGTTATTACAAGTCAGGTAAGAGGTCATGTGGCCTCAGTTACTAGCAGTGGAGAGGGCAAGGAACAGGTGGAGTCACGACACATTTTAAAGTCACAATCACAAGGATTTACTGAAAAATGTAAAGGAGGATAAGAGAGGAAAACATTATCAAGGACAATTTAATATTCTTAACCTCAATCAGCTTGACAGTTGAGAAGTCTTTTTCTCAGCAATAGTTATATGTGGAGCATTTTTACTGGGTGGTGGGAGGTGCGCAATCAGAGGTTTGGTTTGGAGCAAAGTTTTTAAACTAGATACTTGGGATTTGTGAGACAGGTCTGAATTGGAGATTTAAATTTTCAATTAATTGGCACATAGAGAATGTTAAAGCCATAAGTTCGGATGAGGTCACTGTTCCTGACTGTAGGTGAAATGCAGCTAAGGATGGATTCCTGGAGCATTTGTAACTCTAGTGCAATTACGCCAACCTTTGCTTCACAGACTTTAAAAAGCAGAAAAAGAATATTCTGATAAATTATATTTACCATCTGTCTAGAGTAGAATTGTAGAGTAGCATCAAGATACTGCTATGAAGGCTGGAATGGTGATTCAGCGTTTAGAGTGCTTGTCTGACCTGCGTGAGGACCTGGGTTCAAATCCCAGCAACACAAACATAACTAAGTGTTGGAGAAATAAAGGCCAGATTAAAAAAATAAATAAAATTGAATCTCTTTCTTGCTCTCCCTCTCTCTTAAAAAATGAATAAAAGACACTGCTATGAGATGGCTAATTCCATAGGAAGGATAGGCTTGTTTGAGTTGATGTACACCATGTTTCTTTTCCTGATGGAAGTAGCTCTTCCTTTATAAAGAGATGCTACTAATAGAATTTATTTTATATTTGTCTGCATCACTATATAGAAATCTAATTTGTTTTAGAAATCCAGATATCTTTGCCTACTGTTCTATACTAATTCACTACTCACTACTCAAGCATAAACCCATTTATATAATACTATTAGGGTAAATAACCCATAGCGTGGAGGTGAGGCATATTTAAAGAGGAAACTGGATATCAGCTAGGCCTTGTGGCACACATCCATAATCCCAGCTATGCAGGAGGCGAAAGTATTATAAGTATTGTAAGGCCAGCTGATCTCAAAATAAAATTAAAAGGGATTATAGCTGTGGATGCAGCTCAGTTGTAGAGTACTGGCCTACCTATGCAAATTAATTTGAGCACAAACTTACCCTCTGCTCAATCACCTTGGGCAACCACTTTGGCTTTACTGAACTTATATTTCTTATGCATAAAAATGGATAATAATATAAGTATTCTTTAGATCTGTTATGAGTATTGATACTAGTGGTTGCTAAGTTACTGAGTTTGTTAGTGTCATTAATTTATAAGTTCATTGTCATTGCTTTTTTAAGTGATTCGATATTTGCAGCTCTCATTCTGCATTTCTTATTATTATTATCATTATTTTTATTATTTTTATTTTGGTACCATGATTGAAACAGGTCATATCCACAGCTGTTATTATTTTCTATTTTGAGACACTGTCTTCTAAGTTGCTTAAGGCCTCGTGAAGTTGCTGAACTGACTTTGAACTTTGCCATCCTCCAGCATCAGACTCATGATCTGCTGGGATTACAGACATGCATTGACTGATTTTGCAAATATTTTCTAAAAATATACCTCGATGGCACAGGGTCTTTTTCTGATAAAGTTGCATTGTTAATACAGAAGTTTCCCTCCCCAGCTGGGCATAGACAGTAGAATATAGCACATTGTGCAGTTATTTTCAATGTCAGTACAGATGACCTTTACAAATGTAAATCAAATCCTGCTCTATATTTCCCCCAAAAGATGCACCTTGTCCTGACTTTTACAATTTGAATGTTTGAAAAATATCATAATAACATTGGGGGAAAATAATCCCTAATCCTTTAGAACGTTCCACAATTTTGAGGTACGGATTTTTGATGCCTAAACTAAATACATTACTTCTCATATGACTTTGACTGTGGAAGCATGATTTAATAATGAATGCTGAGACAACTGACGACATTAAAATTCTTCTCAGTAAAAGAACAGGAAGAAAATAAGAGAAACTGGGGGATTCCCCTTAACTGAATTCAGTGAATCCTGCCATCTTCATATTGGGGTTACCAACTCTGCCCTCCCAGATCGATCTGATGGTGGGTCTTGCAGAGAAAGGCCTATGGAGCAGGCACAACTTAGCATTTCCCAAGAAGCCCACTTAACTCCAGGTTTCACATTTCCTTTGGAAAATGAGGTTACTCTGCAGTGTTCTTTCCTTCTGAAAAAATTTCTGAGATGAAAATAACATAACTATATAGTTGCTACCTGCATGGATGATTAAGTAATCATCCATTCATGCATTTAATAAATATTTACTAAACACTTTCTATCAAGGACTTCACAAGGGACAGATAACAAATAGGAGGTAGACTTTGTTCCGTGCATATTGATTATTGATCATGGAACTTAGAATGAATCTGGAAACTGAGGAACTACAAATAAGACTCATTAGATTAAGGGCGGGGTGTAAAAAAGTGAAAAGCTGCATTAGGCAGAAAAATAGAGGCAAGAAGATACAATAATCATTGCATATTCATTGTCCTTTTCGGTCTTACTTCTTTAGGGAGATGATGTATAAAAGACATTCGTTCATTTTTGTAGTCAGCTTCTATCAAACTACTATCCCTCAGTTTATCTCTTATTTGTCTTCCATCTTCTGATGAACCATAGCCCATAGGAAATTTCCTCCTGCGCTCAGGCTCCCAGGACAGTGCACATGGACTACAGTCATAATACGCTGACCTTAGAATTTAGAAGAAAGGCATTCTCATCATTCATGAGGTTTAGCTCTTATATCTAAATTATAAACAAAATATTATAAATGTGATTGCTGTTTAATTAGCAGGGCTTTACCCTCTCGTGTTTTGTGCCTGATTGTAAATATATGTCCTGTGTAGAGTTGTTCAGAATTTGTAGGATTGTGATCTTAAACTCCGTTCTCAAATATCTTGATTTATTGTTGTTTTCTGTCATTAGATACAATCATGCATCTCTCACTGCAGGGCAACAACTTGAGACAAGAGTGGATAGTTATATCTAGCTCTGAAGGACTAGGGTACCTCTGACGTGGGGAGTGAAGACACTGGCTGGCATGATGGTTTAGAATCCCAGGATCTTTAGTTATTACTGAAGTGTACTTTCATACACTATTTATTGTGGGCCTTTCATCAAGTACAGTGGTGGGGGGGATCCTGAGAGCCATAAGAAGAACAAGGGGAACAGGAACCGAGAGGTGCCTCAAGGCAGATAGGACTTTCACCACACGCTAAATGTAATCATGATGATGGCTGGGAACAGGGAAGACAGACAGAGGTATATGCCTAAAAAGTATCAAGAATTCAGAATGTACTGTAGAGACTATCAAAGACTGTATTTTTTGAGAAAGAGAAAGACAAGCATGTG
>PVKS010031969.1:0-22972 GCA_004027875.1 Aplodontia rufa
TATGTTAACTCTATTTGCTGTTGATATGATTCTATATCTAGAAGACCCAATATCATCAGCTAGAAAACTCCTAGAGTTTATAGGAGTTTTCAGCAAAGTAGCTGGTTACAAGATCAACTCCAGTAAGTCCCTAGCTTTCCTTTACTCCAGCAACAAATCCACAGAAGAAGGAATCAGGAAATCTCTCCCATTCACCATCACTTCTAAAAAAATGAAACACTTGGGCATTAACCTTACAAAGGATATTAAGGACCTCCACAAAGAAAACTATCAAACAGTAAGAAAAGAAATTACAGAAGACCTGAGTAGATGGAAAAACATTCGATGCAGAATCAATATAATAAAGATGGCCATTCTACCCAAAGCCCTATACAGATTAATACAATCCCCTTCAATATACCATTCTTCACAGATATAGAAAAAGCAATTCTCAAGTTCATATGGAACAACAGGAGACCCAGACTAGCCAAAACATTACTGTATAGAAAGGAATAAATAGGGGGTATCTCAATCCCTGACCTGAAATTATACTACAGGGCCATGGTAGTAAAAAACAGCATGGTATTGGTATCAAAAAAGAACTTAAGACCAGTGGAATAGGATGGAAGATTCTGAGATGAACCCCCGTATCTTCAACTATTTGATATTTGATAAAGGGGGCAAAAGCATAGTGTGGAAGAAAGATAGCCTGTTCAACAAATGGTATTGGACAAATTGGACAGCCATGTGTAGACAACTGAAGCTGGATCCTACATTTCACACTGCACAACAATTAAATCAAAATGGGTCAAAGATCTGGATATTAAGCCAACAACTTTAAACTTACTAGAAAAAGAAGTAGGGTCAACACTACAGGACATAGGAGTTGGCAGTGCCTTCCTCAAACAAACTCCCATGGATCAAGCAGTAAAGTTAAGAATAAATGAATGGGATGCAATTGAATTAAAAAGTTTTTGCACAGCTAAAGATAAAGTCAAGAGCATCAAGAGAGAATCTACAGAATGGGAGAAAACCTTTGCCTACTACATCTTGGACAGAGGGCTAATATCAAGAATATATAAAGAACTAAAGAAACTAAACACCAAACTTACAAGTAACCCAATCAATAAATGGGCTATGGATCCAGAAAGAAACTTCTCACCGGACAAAGTCCTGAAAGCCCATAAATATATAAGAAAATGCTCTACATCATTAGCTATAAGGGAAATGCAGATCAAAACTTCAATGAGATACCACCTCTCTCCTGTTAGAGTGGCAAAAATGAAAAATTCTAACCACAGCAGATGCTGGAGGGGCTGTGGGAAGAGAGGAACACTGTTACACTGCTGGTGGGACTGCAAACTGATTCAGCCACTATGGAAAGCATTGTGGAGTATCTCCAAAAAATTAAGAATGGAACCACCTTATTATCCAGCTCTCACACTCCTGAGTATTTTCCCAAAAGAGTTAGAATCAGCATATTATAGTGATGTGGCTTCCTCAATGTTTATAGCAGCTCAATTTACTATAGCTAGATTATGAGACCAACAAAGATGCCCCTCACTCGATGAGTGGATACAAAAACTTTGGTACATGTATACAATGGAATACTACTCGGCCATTAGAGAAGACTATATTTTCGCTTTTGATATCAAATGGATGGTGATGGAAGGAATTACGCTAAGTGAAGTATCCCAATCTCAGGGACTCAAGGGCTGAATGGTATCTCTCATCTGTGGAAGCTAGAATACATGGGGAAGCCATATGTTAGACAGCTAAGCTAATAATAACTTCAAATTGTATGATTCTCAACGCAACTGGGAGATGACTCCCTAGGACACTTGAAGGCATAGAGATGGGGACAGGGGGTGTAGGAAGAAATCTTAGAAGACTGGAGGGTGAAAATATGGGGGAATCATCTCAGAAAGAGATCTCTGTTCTCCACAAAATATACATTTAACTCAGGAGTTCTTCTGGGGGAAACAGCAATAGGGGGAACTCAAGCTGGGCATCCATGATACAGCATTAGCCCTGGATAACTAAGTATATATACATTGGTTCTTGAATGTTTGATAATGTTTCCCCCTCAATTGTATCTCTATATCCATCTAATAAATAAATAAATAAAATAAAAAATAAAAAACAAATATTGTGAAGCTTTTTTTAATTATCACATGAATAATTCACATTGAAAAGATAAATTTTTTCGTGTCTTGTGCCCCTTTAGTTTTACCACTAGAAATAATTACATCTAGGTGAGTTATGAATTAATGAAGTAAGTTACTCAAAAAATTCTCAAATAAATTCCCCAGAATAATTTATTCAAAGTAGCTCTATTCTAATTGTATCCTCTTTCTTAGTATTTATTTTTTGTTAATTGTATTCTATTTGAAACCACTACACAGTTTTTTTTGATAATTAAATCAGTTCATTGTAAACAAATCTTATGAAAGAGAGAATCGACACTCAAACTCAATTCAATGTGTAACTAATTGTACAAAGTACCATTTCCATAGAGAGCTCTGTCCCAGAAATTTTTCCCTGATAATTCACCTGGGAGAAAAATAAATGAATGGTCTATGTGAAAGAATGCCCAAGAGGTTTCAGGAATATCAGGTAAATAGCATGTCCATAAAACACTCCAAATGCTTTCTACTTTGTCTTCCCTAACCCAGGGTTATTTCTCTTTAGCATCTGTATCAACAGAAAAACTTAACTGTTCTGAAGGTAATAGTTAAATATACATTTGTGAAGTTTCTCTGTCCACCTATGGCAATTTGAAAATTCAAGCATACTTTGTTACATTTCCTTATTATTGAAGAATATCAAAACGAAATAAGTAAAAAAATACTTGTTTTATGGGCAACGTGTTCTCAGAGGAGAATGGACTGTGTGTATATCATACTTCCTAATACACATGTGAAAGGCAGAGTATATTTCATTTCAGGGAACCTTTTCTAAATTTTTGAAATACCAAATTTGGAGGCTGTGTGAACAAGTAGACTTTGCTTGCAATAATGTCTCAGTCTCTAACCTAACTTGAAGGTGAAAGAATTTTTATTAAACAATATTTATTACTAAAATGAAGTATGAAATTTTCTACAAATCACATGACTATCTCACATCAATCATTTTTAATATATGTTCAAAATTTCATGGATTGACTTCTTCATATATTTCAATCAGAAGTTATGATCAGATGAAAATAACCTAGATTTCTTCTTTTGCACTTCTGCTTTCTATAAAGCTAAAAAGTAAGTTGCATGTATAAATTAATACTGTATGGGATGAAAATGAAGTAAAAACAAGCAACACTAGAATGAAAACGTGAGGGTAGAGACCAAGATAATATTAACATAAACACAGCCTAGTGACTAACAAATAGATTCCTGCATGGTGAAATGGAGACGAAAAATCACTGGAAGTAAACACAAAAGTCAATGAATCCAAGAGTTAAAAGTAATGGAATATGAAAATGATATGAAAATGTGAGTTATAGGTGAATTACTGACCTTAAATATACTTCTGAGTAGCTTGCAGGGATTATGGATATCTGCTATGGAGTCTCTAGGCAAATATACAGGAAAAGGGAAGGAGCTATAGGCTGACCACTTTTAACAGACAAGATATATTTAAAGAAAAAATATGAAAAACCAAAAATAATACATACTAAATAAAATCATTGAAAGCATACTGGAGAAATGATTGTTGTCAGAGTAACATACAATAAATTATGGTAAATTTTCTGGAGGATGAATTTGAATTTTCCTCTTTAAAAAAAAATTGAACAATGGGGGTTGGGAATTTAGCTCAGTGGCAGAGCGCTTTCCTTACACACACAAGGCCCTGAGTTTGATCCTCAGCACAAAAATAAATAAATAATAATTAATATAAAAATTAAATAAAAATTGAAATAAAAAAATTGAAGACTGGTCCATGGAAGAAAAAGATAAAATGAAAACATAATTGCTATTTAAAAATAGAGAACAATTGTTTTATATGTCAATTACTTAATAATGTGAATGCACTGCAAATTATAGAAAATTCATTTTATTAATATGGAATTCTGACCATGTTGATTTCATAACCCTTCTACAAAATAGAATTCTTATGTGAAATAGAAAGAACTTCAGCCCAGAGATGGTTCTAAATTCTCTATGCTCCTATAACATCTCAACAATGTAGCTAACTGCCACATTCTTGGAGTACAAATTCCTTTTTTTAAAGATCAAACTCTGAATTTCTTGTCTTGATATCTCACTACCACATTTAAGATGCTGATAGCATTTTGATCTTCAAAACCTACCCAGTTAATAGCAGACGCTAAGAATCAATGATTAACAATACCCTAAAATATGTACACTGAAATTTCTTTGTCCTAGGGTCTGTGGGATGGGCACTAATTTATTTAATAGACACAAAACCTTACTGGAATTTCTGTCAAATGTGGCTCATTAAGGATTGCTTGGAATTATTACTTTTTAGCATTGTTATTTCTTCTGTAATAGGATAATAATCAAAAAGCAGCATTATATCTTAGCTCTGAGAACCCTTCTATGATTCCTCAGAAAATGGCACTGCAGATTTAATGAAACAGAGATTTTTAAAACTACTTGTAACATGAGATTGGTACCTTGAAACCACCAAATAATAGACTGACTCTAAATTTTCTTTTTTCCCATCTGCATATCCCCTATCTTTCAGAACTCTTCAGTGCGTAGCTGGAGCAATGGCTCAGCATTATAGCGCTTGCTGGACATGTGTGAGAACCCATGCTCCCAGCAACACACAACTGAGTGTCTAAGAAACAAAAGCCAGAAGAAAAAAATAAAATTAATTATTTCTCTCTTAAAAAATACATGATACAATTTGCTTCATGAAATCCACAATATAAAACAAAACTTCTGTTACCTAATTCATCTCTCTCGGCATGCTATTTTAGATTGCTGATTTTGTTGATTTCAACACACCTTTTAGAAAAGCACATATATGTACTGGAAAAATAAAATAACTTTTATATTTTATAAAGTCTCTGGACCTGAGTCAGGATATTGACTCTTCTCCTAAAACAGTTATGTGGAATTTGAAAATACATTTGTAGTGATATATGATCAGTTAGCCATTGATACCTGTCCAAACTCTTTAATAAAGACAAGATGAGAGTATCTCTTAATAAGTGAAAAATTCCCATAAGATGGATATGTTATCTAAAATAAAATATGAAAGAACACATATCAAGATTCTGACGTAAACAGTTATGCAAGGAAGAAATTGCACACAAATTCTGCAGCATGGTGGAACTTATTTTGTTATATTATCTCAAATTCAATTTATACCTGAAAAACTGATGCAAAGTGCTTGAATTTGTTGCCCAATTTCAAGGAGCTCATAGAGTTTGGGTTAAATCCAAAGTCTTCTCACTCCCTATGTAGATGGTAAGATCATTTCACTAAATTGTTGGAATAGGAGCTCAAAATATCCTGCTCCCTCTTTTACTATTGCTACATTGATATTTCTGCTTTTCGTGACATTTCTGAAATGTCATAGCACTGCTTGTGAAAAGGACTCACATGATTGCAGGATTCCATGCTAAAGCTATTCTATCAGACAGACACCTGAAGATAGAAACCAATAAACTTCATTTTAACATCTTCTCCAGCTTACAGCTGTTTTTATGCCAAAATTTGAAAACTGCTGTCTGGGTCTTCCCAGGCACAATCATCTCTACTTGTTAAGGAATCCTCATCATATGTCAAGCAGACCATTATTGTCTGCCTTTATCATTCAAAGTAGGAAATTCAGTACAAAAGCTTTTTAGCTTTATGAAATCCCATTCACTGATTTTTGACTTTATTTCCTTCGCTTTCGGAGACCTGTTGAGAAAGTCTTTGCCTACTCCTAAATGTTGAAGTGTGGGACCAATTTTTTCTTCTATCAGTTGCAACGTTCAGAATCTTTAGCTTATTTGTTAAATGGAACTGCCATTTATTGTGTTTTAAACGGAAATTTGGTCACCTAGCACCAACCTTTGGATTCTTTCCACAAGAGTTATTGCACACCATTTTCTGTAATTGCATGGCCAACATCTAGTTATGTTTTCTCATTTTTTGTAACTCTCTCTAAATTTTTGTCACTTTCTTATCACAGGTGATACAAACTGGAAACCACAGCAATGAGTAATGAAAGCCACCCAGAGGCGTTTTTTCTACTAGGTTTTGCGAATCTACCTTGGCTAGAACTTCCTTTATTCATTATTCTTCTCATAACATACTCCATGGCCTTGATAGGAAACATTGCCATCATTCTGGTGTCCAAGTTAGACCCCCATCTGCACAGCCCCATGTATTTCTTCCTCACCAACCTCTCACTTTTGGACATATGTTTAATCATAAGCATTGTGCCTCAGATGCTGTTTAATCTGGGAAACTCTAAGAAAACCATTAGCTATGTTGGGTGTATAATTCAGCTTTATGTCTTCCATATAACAGCGGGTACTGAGTGTCTCCTCTTGGCTATCATGTCCTTTGATCGCTATGTGGCCATCTGCAGACCTCTACACTACACTCTCATCATGAATCACCGTATCGGCATCTTACTATGTGGCTGACTGGAGTGATCTTTACTTTCTCAGAGGCCACTCTTACCTTACAGTTGCCACTGTGTGGCATCAATAAACTGGATCACTTGTTGTGTGAGAGTCCTGTTTTGATAAAGACTGCCTGTGGTGAAAAAGAGGCTAATGAGCTTGCACTCTCTGTGGTGTGCATTTTTATGTTAGCTGTTCCTCTGTTTAATTCTTGCCTCCTATGCTAGTATTGGACATGCTGTACTTAAGATTAAATCTTCTGAAGGAAGGAAGAAAGCCTTTGGGACATGTTTGTCTCATCTTATTGTAGTTTCCTTATTTTATGGCCCAGCCATTAGCATGTACCTTCAGCCCTCCTCCTCCATCACAAGGGATCAGCCCAAATTCATGGCCCTCTTCTATGCAGTAATGACTCCAACTCTCAACCCTTTCATCTATACCCTGAGGAATAAGGATGTAAAAGGGGCTTTAGCCAACCTAGCAAGGAACTTTTTCATTTCCAAGGGAAAAATTGCAGATCCAATTGGACTTAACATTAAAACAGGTTTCTATCAGTTTTTCAAATAATTAATTTTGACTAATAATCTCATCTCTCTATGAATTTTTGTTGCCCAATATATTTTGTTTCTAATATTTTACATTTTGACAAGGATGATATTAGATTATGTACACTAGTATGGGAAGTCCATTTGTGAAAATACAGAATAACAGTTTTTGTCGGGTTGATCCATATTGAACTAATTGCATTTTAGTTATAATATAAGCCATTAGTTCAAAATCATCATCATATATTCATACCACATAAAATAGCACAAATATCAGTGCCACCTGTATTTGATCCAAGTCTCTGCAGGCAGCATGCCTTCACTGTATGTTCAGGGTGAATGATTCTGTATTTTATAAGAATCATGAGTTTATTAACTTTATTTCATGTAGATCCTATCACTTCTTCAAAAATGTATCATAAATATTAACTGAAATAGTAAGTAGTGTTCTTCATGTTTAAAGACTTTATCATTGAATATTAAGATGAATACTATTCAGAGAAAAAAGCATGAATAATTTTTTAATGTTCCTTCTAAACATCAAAAGCATGATTCATTTGAGTTAACGAGTAAATATGGAGGAGAGATTAATAACAGGCCAACACACGAAAACCTTTCCGTGCATGGAATGGAACAGCCAGAAATGCCTTTCAAAACTGGGCAAGTATCAATATAAGAAAGAAATAATTTGGATTTCTGGAAGGCCAACAACTGGATTACAGCCACAAATAATATGAGTATCAATTTTTATTGATGCAAATTGTGGATGCAAAGGACATTCAAAAACCTGTGAAATCCTGAAAGTTCTGAAACTAAATTACGCCCTTAAAACTTGAAATGTCATCATAAAATTTGCTACAATTTATGAAAGAAAATCCATTACTTTTGTGGTTATTTCATGTTGAATTTATATATTAAGAATTAAACATGATGTTGCATTGTGAAGAAATATACACTTGTATTAAAAAATTCATTTGGAATTTTCTGATGTGCCTTCTGATACAATCAATGTCTGATTAAAATCACTGAAAGGAAATTTACATGGCATACTGACAGATACAACCAGAATCAACTGCAACCAAATCTACTCATTGAAAATAACAGAACTTCTAGTGCTAGACCAGGTCTTGAGAACTTTGGACTTTGGTAACTATTTTAAGTAATTTAAAAATTCATTTCTGGGTAATTGCTAGATGATTATCACAAAAAATTTTTTTACATTTCAATAGCTTCATGTTCTAAATTTTTTGTATTTTTAAAATATTTGCATATTCATGAGATATGTTGAGGATGGGACCCATTTCTAAACATGGCAGAATTCATTTGTTTCATAAACAATCTATATATCTAGCTGAAGGTAATCTCGAGAAATATTTTTAATAATTTTGTACATTTTGTCTATAATCCAACACACATGTAAGTGTAAGTGTAGAATTTTCCACTCTGGCATCACATTAGCACTCAAAAATTTCAGATCTCACAGCTTTTTGGGTTAATAATGTTTAACTTCTATAAACATTTTTCGTTGTTGGGGGAAATCATTCAGTTTTGTGTTAAAGATATATCTATTGAGACTGATTATAATTCTTCTTAGTGATTTATTTTATTATCCTGAATCTTGCACTCAGTTGTAGTATGTGCTATTTTCTTGGCCAATAAAGTCTGGTTGGTTTTGGAAAAATAAATGCAATTCAGACTGAAAAATTAGAACTCCTTAGGGATTAGCACAAACATTTTAGGATAAAGAATAGTTAGAATAGTAGTGGGAAAAACCTGCAGAAACATTTTATTTATACTAGAATATTTCACATTTCTAACATATGTATGTTCAGTACATTTCATAATTTAATTAACTTTTGAGATGCCCTACTGAAGGAAAGGCAAATAATTATATCAAAGTGATATTTCACTCAATTTTTTTAAAAGAGAAAAAAATGAGTAAATTTTGTTTTTTCATCCTTTTTCTTTCTTTCTTTCTTTTTTTTTTTTTTTTTTTTTTTTTTTTTTTTTTTTTTTTTTTTTTTTTTTTTTTTTTTTTTTTTTTTTTTTTTTGGTCTTTCCTCCATTTAGTTGTGCATGTGGTGTTGGGGATTAATCCCTCATGCATACCAGGTGAGCACTCTACTACTGAACTATCTCTCCAGTTCTGTACTCTATTTCTGATGCAAAGTATAATCAATTCTGTGATTGCCCTGTTCAAAGAAGTTAATCAGGAAATTTTGTCATTTCCAAAAGCAGCCAGACAACCTCAACAAAAAAATAGAAGACAGTAAAATATTTTAAGTTTAGTTGTAATAAAATAAAAGACTTGAAAAATTCATTAAGAAATCAAGATTATTTAACAATAGTTTTCTCCAAATAAGAGATATCCTCATATCTGCATAGCATAAGTACTGCCAGGCAAGAAGTACCATCCCAATCTAAGAAGGATAATTAAACTAGAGATAAATTAGGATTTTGGTTCAACATATGCCTTTAGGACTCAATACAATTCAATATCTTTTCATACTATGATATTCACAATTCTGCACCTTGGAGGAGACAAACAGGCCAATGGTGAAACGGGTAGAATGAAGAAACATTATAAATGGTGGAGTTGGAAAATCTGTTAGATTTATTTAAAGAAAGGAGGATCTCTCAGATTTGTTTAAAGAAAGTACTGTAGACATAAACTTAGATAACTAATGTCCTAGTCTAATATGAGGAGTAAACACTTTAACAGTATAATTTAAAAAAGTATATTTTGAGTAAATGTTCAAATTCTCTACTTGGTCAAAAGTATGCATGTAATCTATAAAAATATGAAACAGCCTTCAATGTGTAGTGAGAATTTAAATAAACATTTAAGAATTTATTCCACATAAAGCAACCTCTGACCACTTTTATTTTTAGTAATATTGTCATCACACAAAATGTTTCATGATTTCTCAATGTGGAAATTTTAACTACTACTTCCAAGATCTCAGTATCATCATATATACAGAACTTTGGTTATTATATGTGGAGAATTAGGAGGCTGACCTAAGCAACTACTGAAGCTTCCTGTTATTTTATACAGGCAGAACCTAAGTCCAGTACACTAGGATGTCTCTAACTCTACTTAGCGTTACTTCTCTTTCAACTACTGTATCGTGCTGCACACATAACTGTGAAACCACTATTCTTGCCCATATCAATTATAATATGTGGGGCACTGTACTGAAGCTGAATGCTGCACTGGATGCCATGACACTTCTTCTCTGCTCCCAAGGTCCCCTTCGCACTATGGTCAATTTCGCGCGCCTAGCATGAACCTGATGCCTGCTTCCTCTTCCTCTTCTCTCACCCTCAAAACTGCCTTTCCTGATAGCGATAGTTGACGAAATTGACACGGTCATTCCTCGTTTGACAGGACAGGCCAACCTGTCATTCTATTGCTTCCTTGGCTGTCTCCCCTCCCTATAAAAACCCATGAGCCTTGGTAATAAACGGATTTTGAGCTGCCGCCAACTCTGTGTTACTGACTCATTTCCCCAGCCGAGGGGAGGGGGCTCCCACCGAAGGGAGTCCAGGGAGAGCCAGGTCACCGCACTCACCCTCCTACCCGTCCTCGGGGACACCTGAGGTGTGACAATAATATAAGCTGTAATAATTCCATTTCCTCTGCTATTCTGCATTCTTCTTTGTGTATTCATTTACTTTTCCAATTAGAAATGCCTTTTCCAATTTTCTAAATCTTAAGTCCTTCCTCAAAATGAACTATAATATAATGAAAGTATTAATTGAGAAAATGCATTCCCTAAAATGCAGTTCTACCTACTGCTAAAGAAAAACACCTAATACTCTTAGCAACTGACAAGACTGTCTCAAAATTTAAAAAAAAAAAAAAGGGACTGGGGTAAAAGGCCTGGGATGTAGCTCATTGGTAAAATTTTCCTGGGTTCAATCTTTAGTACCAAATACCAACAACAGCAAAGAAAAATGAAGGAAGGGGAAAGAAAGAAGAAAGATCAGCAGAAGAAAACAGTAAACCCCTATTGTGAATGCAAATGGACTAAAGTCTGCAATTGAAAGGCAGAGAATAACTGACAGATAATAAAACAAGCCCCAACCTAATGCTGACTACAAAGATTCATTTCACCCTTAAAGACACAGAAATGAAACCAAAAGATCATTATGGGGGTTGGAACACTGACTCAGCAGTTACAGCACTTCCCTGGCATGCTCAAGTTCACAGGCTCAAACCCTAGCACCACATACACAACAAAGTGTCAGAGCAATGAATACCACATGAAAAACTAAATAAAATTGATTCTTTCTCTTCCTCCCTCATTACATAATGATAAACACCAATTTCACTAAGGATATAACAATTGTAAATTTATATACACCCAACATTAGAGAACCTCAATATATTAAGCACATATTAATTCTGAATACAGAGATAGACATAAATACAAGAAAAGGAAGGGACTTATTTTATGCATGATTTTAACCAATAGACCAATCATCCAAACAAAATATCAATAAGGAAATATTACCTTTCACTTTAGACCAAGTGGAACTAAGACACATTTATAAAACATTCTATCTCAAAGCATCAGGATCCACATTCTTCTCAAGTACATGTAAAACATTCTCCAGGGTATATTATGTGTTAGCCTATAAAACTATTTTTAACTACTTTAAGAAGTTCAAAGTTATATCACGTAAGGTTTCCTAAATAGAGTGGTATGAAACTATTAATAACAGGAGAAATTTAGAAAGTTTCAAATACATAGAAATTAAACAACATTCTGTTAAACAACAAATGAATCCAAGAATAAATTAACAACAAAAATCTAAAAATATAGAGACAGATAAAGTCAGATATGCAATATTCCAAAGTTTGAGAAGAAGTAAATGAAACTGAGACTAGAAAATGCAACAGGAAAAAAAAACCCAAACCTAAGATTGGCTTTTGAAAATATAGTCAAAATCAATAAACCATTACATAGATAAAGAAAAAAGCAAAAATTCAAATAAATATAAGCAGATATGAAAGAGAAGCAACTACAGAAATACAAAGGACAAGAAGATTATTATGGGTAATTCATGCTAAAATTGGAAAACCTAGAGACTTTCAACCTATCAAGAATGAATCAAGAAGAAATAGAAAATCTGAACAAACCAGTAATAAGTAAGGATATAAAATCATTAATAAAAAGTCTTCCATCAAAGAAGAGTGCAGAAACTGATAGCTGTTGGGATCCCCCAACATAAGGCCCAGCTGGCTTGTAAAAGAAATGGTGGTAAACAACTCTAAGGGGTCCAGCTGGCTTGTAATTAGCAAATTACCTGACTGCATGAATAAGCTACTTGGCCACTCATTTGTTACAATTGGATAAATGTGTTTGCACGGTACCCCTATTGGTTGTTGTAATGGATAAATAGAGTAGTGACTAGTCAGGTAGAGAAGCAGCCAGAGAAAAGGAAGCAGTCAGGTATGAGAAAGCAGTCAGAGAAGAAGAAGCAGTCAGGAGGAAAGCTGAGAAGCATAGAACCAGAGAAGCAGCAGCAGCAGCAGCAGAGACGTCAGAGAGATCAGCAGCGGTAGAAGATGCAGGAAGGTCCCGAGTTCCGGCCACCGGCGCTCACCCCCTCGTCCCGTCCTGACTCGGCCCTCGGGGAACGGTCCAGCAGGTCCGGATCATTCCCCCCACCCCCCCACCCCCGCTCCTCGCTCCGGAACACTGCGGGGAGCAACACCTAACCCCGGTCCAAGTCCCCAGCCCTTTCCTGACTTGGCCCTCAGGGAACGGTCCAGGTCCGATCGTTCCGCCCGCTCCCCGCTCCGCAACACTGCGGGGAGCAACAGATAGCTTTACTGGCAAATTCTATCAAATATACAAACACTAATCCTCAAACTGTTCCACAAAATTAAAGAAAAGATGACACTTCCAAACTTTTTTGATACCAGACAAGAATATTGTAAGAAATGAAAATGAGAGGTCAATGTCCCTGATGATCATTGCAAAAACCCTCCATAAAATGCTAGCAAACTGAATTCAACAATTCATTGAGAATATCATCCAACATGATCAATGCATTTAACCCTGGAACACAAAGCAGGTTCAACATATACATATAAGTAAATGTAACACATCATATTAACAAAAGGATAAACATCATATAATCAATGTAATAGATGTAGAAAAATCACCTAACAAACCCAAAAGTCTTGTTCTGATAAAAGCGCAACAATTTAAGCATAGTATGAATGTACCTTAATACAAGAAAGACCATCTATGAAAAGCCTTCAATGAA
The DNA here is from genome assembly GCA_004027875.1 of Aplodontia rufa. NCBI lineage: Eukaryota > Metazoa > Chordata > Mammalia > Rodentia > Aplodontiidae > Aplodontia > Aplodontia rufa. The sequence continues at coordinate 13,396 of PVKS010031969.1, forward strand.
CATCTTAGTGGTGAAAAGTTGAAAGCCTTTAAATACTGAAACAAGATAGGAGTGTTCACTTTCACCACTTTTTTTCAATATAGTACAGGAAGTCCTGGTCAAAAATAGTTATGTGGGCTTGCAAAGATGGTGAGCTGAATGGAGGCAGCTTCCCTTTTGGCTCCATAACTGGATGGGAAAAACTTTTAATCATCTCCAGTATTCCAAGGTGCATTTTGGGGTCTATCATCATGAAAACTCAATCACAGTTTGAGCAGTGGCTTGGTGGATCAGTTACTTGGGAGAAGTAATGGAAAAAAAAAAAAAAGAAGGATTTTCTCTGTCCCTGCAGGAACACAGCAGTGCTGCTGCCTATGTTTACATTCAGCTTGGGGAGAGGAGGAGAAGACGAACACAACCTGCTGAACAGATCCCTGCTGAGAAACTGTGCTTTATAAAAAACAGAGCATCAGAGGCACAAGTATTAAAGTCAACATTAAATGAATGGATGCAATTAACCAAAAAAGTTTTGTACAGCTAAAGATTTAGTCAAGAGTGTCAAGAGAGAACCTACAGAATGGGAGAAAATCTTTGCCTGCTACATCACGGATTAGAGGGCTAATATCCAGAATATACAAAGAACTAAAAAACTGAACACAAAAATCACAAATATTCCAATCAATAAATAAATAGACTATGGACTACAAAGAAATTTCTCAGTGGAAGAAGTCCAAAAATCTCATAAATATATGAGAAAATGCTCTACATAACTAACAATAAGAGAAATGCAAATCCAAACTTCACTAAGATTCCACCTCACTCCAGTCAGAGTGGCAAAAATGAAGAATATGAACAATGACAGATGCTGGAGGGGCTGTGGGAAAAGAGGAATACTGTCACATTGTTGGTGGGACTGCAAACTGGTACAACCACTCTGGAAATCAGTGTGGAGACTCCTCAAAAAGTTAGGGCTGGAAACACCTTATGACCCAGAGATCTCGCTCCTGGGTATTTTCCCAAAAGTGTTAGAATTGGTATATTATAGAGTTACAGTTTCATCAATTTTAACAGCAGCTCAACTTAGTATAGCTAAATTATGGAACCTACCTTGATGTCTCTCACTGGATGAGTGAATTCAAAAACTTTGTTACATATATACAATGGACTACTACTTGGCTATTAGAGAAAACGATATCATGGCATTTGCAGGCAAATGGATGCAGATGGAAAAAATTATGCTAAGTGAACTTAGAGACTCAATGGCTGAATGTTTTCTCTCATTTGTGGAAGCTAGAATACAACTGGATACAGTATGATACATGGCTTAGCTAATAATAACCTCAACATGTATGAATTTTTACACAAACAGAGGGAACCTGTCCTAGGAAGCTGGGAGAAGCAGGGAGAGGGCAGGGAGCAGTGGAGGGAATAGGAAGGACATCAAAGAGACCAGAGGGAGGGAGTATGAGGGAATCAACTCAGAAGGAACCTTCCTACTTCCATGAGAAGTCATTTAATACAGGGTTTATTTTTTTAATAAAGAGAGAGGGACAGTGAGAGAGACAGAGAAAGAGAGAAACAACTTTATTTAGTTTTTCACATGGCCTCAACACTTAGTTGTGTACGTGGTGTTGGGGTTTGAACCTGGGTCCTCATGCTTGCCAAGCAAGTACTGAAACCACTGAGCCACCACTCCAGCTCCTAATATGGGGGTTTAATAGGGGGAAACATGGAACCATGGTGAACTCAAGGGGGGAAAACCATTGAATGGCATCAGCCCTGGATTGCATTGTGAATATAAATTTGTTTCTTGATTATTTTACAATGATTCCCTCCTCATTGTAAGTCCATATTTAATGAATAAAATTTTTTTTAAAAAAACAATTATGTGGGAGAAAGAAATAAAAACATTCAAATAAGGGCTGAAGCAGTGGCTCAGTTGTTACAGCACTTGCCTGTCACATGCGAGGACTCAAGTTTGACCCCCAGCACCACGTACACAACAAAGTGTAGAAGCAATGAAAGCCACATGAAAAACTAAAAAGTGAGTCTTTTTCTCTCTCACTGTCCATCTCTTTTTTAAAAAAATTTCAATTAAGAAAGGAAGAAGGGAAATTATCACTTTTTTCTCCACCAAAAAACTATTAGAAATAATAATTTTGTATGCTGATACAAAATCAGCATACAAAAATCATTGTTTCTCTATACTAATAGTGAACTACATGAGAAAGAACTCAAGAACACAATTGGTAACAACTAGAAAAATTTAAATATCTATAATAAATGACACCAATGAAGTAAAAGACCTGCATATCAAAAACTGCAAAAACACTGATGGAAAAAACTGAGGAAAAAATAAGTGAAAAGATAAAATTAATATTGTTGAAATGTCTATACTACCCAAAGTGAGCTGCAGATTCAAAGCAATTCCTATCAAAATTCAAATGTTATTTTTCATAGAAATAGAATAAATAATCCTGAAATTTTCATGGAATTATAAAGTACTCCAATAGCTAAGGCAGTCATAACCGAAAGAAACAAATAAAAAAATCAAACCTGCAAATTTTGCTGTGTCTGACTCAAACAGAATACAGAGTTGATGTTGTCAAAATGGCATTCATCCCACCGTCACTGACCTCTGAAAGCTCCTGAGAGCCATCTCACCCTGCAGGACAGCACCTGGATTCCCACGGTAGGATGAAGCACCCGTTGTAGGGGAATATTATCCCCCACTAATTTTATAATTCCAAAGGAATAACGTGGGCTATTAACGAATATAAAGGAGATCTTAGTGGAGTCTGTGGCACTCTGCCCCACACCTGGGGTGAGGGGAGCTCTCTGGAGGGGAGGAAATGGAGCAAGGGAGCGAGTTTCCTAATCAAATACCCTATCTCGTCCAGCTGCGAACTCCCTGATCTGACTGCTCTTAATTTACCTAATCTTGCATAAAGCGCTGGGAATTAATTGTTCACATTAGCAAACCTGTAGCTGTTTATGCAGCAGCCCAACACCGTGACGTTTCCCTGAGGGCGGGGTGGGTTGCTCAGCAAAAAAAACAAAAAACTTCCTGAGCCCTCAGACTTCTAGGCCAGAATATCAGAATTGATCGCCCCGAGAGTGGGCCCTTTCCCAAAGGCTCTGTGTGGTGCTGGGAGTTCCTGCTACACTTTCGACAGCTGCCCGCAGAGTCTGGGAAGGAGAGGTTTTGGCAAAAGATCTTTAACACAATCACTGTGGACAATAACTCTCCACTGGTGTGCTCGGATTACAAGTGCTGATTTTAAAGTCCTTTAACGTAAGTGCTTGCACCAGCGTGGGAGAGCGGGTTGGGTTGTTCAACAGCCATACAGGGCCTCAGTCTGAACATCAGAAGCAGAAATTACCGCCCCATCCAACTGCCCATCTGCCTGGAGGGCTGTAGGGAACTGCCATTCACCTCTCCAGCTCGCAAACCTCTCAGTTGGCAATCTTCTGTCCTTTGGCCCGTCCCCTGCTCACCCAAATAGGAGGAGCCTGTGAACAGAACTTGCTCCTGCAGGGCACATCCCTCTAAAGGGGATCCTCTGCTTTAGCCTCTGCTTGATATCTGCCTCAGGAAGTTTTGAATATATGGGGCAGCATGGGCTTCCCCTTAGCATCTGAGCTCCTTGCACAGCCAAGGCTTCCTAGGTCTGGACCTCTCTAGTAGGGCGCCTTCCAGTGCTTGCAACTGAGAATCACATAAGCACTGGCACAATCTGGACCATCTTTCACAGGCTTCAGTCAACCCCACAGAACAGCTCTTGGGATTTCTGAAGATCACAAGACAAGCAGAATGGGTCACCAGTGATCCTGAGGAAGCAAGTCTCAGGCTAGCCACTCTCCTTGGAGTGGTCAGAGACCCACACAACTACAATAGGATCAACTTGATGGTCTACAACTTCTGAGCCCCAGGTCCAAGATATTTCTAGAGTGTGGATAGACAGAAAGCAACCATGTCAGGATTACAGCCCATGGAGAGCTGAATACCCCTTTGCAACAGAAAATATTGAGGAGATCCTCTAAGAAAAACGAGGCCACCCAACTCAACCAAACTGCTTCTCCCCCAACAAGCTCAACTCCAATGAATTCCCACCTTGATGTCAGATTTGAATGTACCACCCCATGGTACATACTTGCTGACCTAAGGGCTAGAAAAACTCAGAAATTTACCAATTGTTTTGTAATTTTTTCTCATTTCTTCATTTTTTTAATTATTTATTTTTTTAAATGGGAATCTGGCTGGAATACAATACTTTTAAATTTTTAACATTACTGTGGGTTTTCAGTTTTTTTCCTCTGCTCCTTTCTTGCTTTATGAATAATACTGAATTCGGTGTTGGTGGATGTAAATATTTATCTCTGTGTATGTACTGGTGATTGGCTCTTACTTTCTTTAGGTCTTATTGAACCCTACTGCTAACCTCTTCCTCCACTGTACTCTGGTAATCCCTAAATATAAGCATCTTTCTCTCATTCTTACCCCAAGTCTTAACCCTACCTGCACCCCAGTTCTATATTTTCCTTAGTCCTAATAGAGTAACCTGCTCCCCCCTAATCCCTAATTCTCCTATATTCTAAAGCAGGTGTGATTTTATACCTCCCCAATTCACTTCCTTGACTTCCTAGTCATTCCTTCTCCCCAATTTCAGAGAGACCCTACTACCTGAAGAAATAGACACATTTCAAATGGGTACTTATTTGCTATCATAATACACAGTGAGAATTCTCTCAAAGAAAGCTGCTACTATTGGTCCTAATCATCAGCTCATCTGCTTTAGTTGAAACAGACTAGTGTTTGCACCTATAGCCTCTCAAATTCTCACAGAACTGTCTGCCATCCTTAGGTCTATATTGACCAAATAGCTACTCTTCACAACGAAGCAAAGTCATAAGAAGCTCCAATTACTCCAACAAGAGTAACAAGGCTGAAATAAAAGACAAGCTCTCTGACTCAGAAAATGAGGAAAAGGGGAAATAACTCCGCTCCTCAACCCCACAGCTCTCCACCCAAGGAACCCATAGCCGAGGCCCTAGATGAAAACTAAAGACATTGTATCAGCATTATGATTAGTAATGCAATCAAAGAGTTAAGAGATGAAATAAGGAAAGAGATCAGACAACAATTTCAGGAGATGAGAGACAACTTCTACAGGGAAATAAGGGAGCAATTCCATGAGATGAAAGATCAGCTATACAAAGAAACAGACATTCTGAAAAGAGATGTAGCAGAGCTATTAGGATTGAAAAACACGGTTAACCAATTCAAATCTTCACTTGAAGACACCAACACCAGAGTATACTCCACTGAAAATAGAACTTCAGAGCTTGAAGAACGAGTATAGGACAATGAGGATCTCCTAAACAATGTAGAATTCAAAGAAGAAAAACAAGATAAACAGCTTATATTACCTAATCAGAACTTCCAAATAATATTTGATGAGATGAGGCATAATAATCTGAGAATCAGTGGCCTGGAGGAAAACTCTGAATAGCAAACAAGAGGTTTCAAGAACCTTTTAAGCGAAATCATAAGTAAGAACTTCCCTCATTTTGCTATTGTTCTGTAATACCACATCCAAGATGCTTATAGAACTCCATATAGACCTAATCAATTGAGATACTCACCAAGACATATCATATACAAATTGAATAACAGGGAAATTAAATAGAGAATTCTAGGGCCTTTTCTGCCCGCTCCCCACTCCCCCCAAGTGCCGCTCCAGTGCACCGTGCTCGCTCCAAGTTCCGGGCTCCTGCTAAGCTAGCCCCCCCACCTTCTCCCACCAGTCACCATTATGATTATCTACCAGGACCTCATCAGCCATGATGAGATGTTCTCTGACATTTACAAGATCCGGGAGATTGCAGACGGGCTGTGCCTGGAGGTGGAGGGCAAGATGGTCAGTAGAACAGAGGGTAACATTGATGACTCACTCATTGGTGGAAATGCCTCCACTGAAAAACCTGAGGGCGAAGGTACCAAAAGCACAGTAATGACTGGTGTTGATATTGTCATGAACCATCATTTGCAGGAAACGAGCTTCACAAAAGAAGCATACAAGAAGTACATCAAAGATTACGTGAAATCAATCAAAGGCAAACTTGAAGAACAGAGACTAAAGAGAGTAAAACCTTTTATGACAGGGGCTGCAGAACAAATCAAGCACATCCTTGCTAATTTCAAAAATTACCAGTTCTTCATTGTGAAAACATGAATATAGATGGCATGGTCACTCTCCTGGACTACCATGAAGATAGTGTGATGCCATATATGATTTTCTTTAAGGATGATTTAGAAATGGAGAAATGTTAACAAATTTGGCAATTACTTTGGATCAATCATCTGTCATAACTGGCTGCTGCTTGTCATCCACACAACACCAGGACTTAAGAGAAATGGAACTGATGCCATCTTGAGCTCATTATTTTGACCGTAATTTATCTGGAGTGGAGACATTGTTTTTTAAGAAAACATATCATGTAGGTTGTCTAAAAATAAAGTGCATTTAAACTCAATTGAGAGAAGTCCTGTTAGTTTAATACATGTTTAAACTAAATCCAACATGTAGTGTTCCTGGAGAAGCTAGAGCCTGGTGTAGGCCATCATTAGGAAGCTGACTGTCTTCAGATAACTGCCGCAGTGAAAACTACTTCCACAACTGGAATATTAAAAACAAGAATCAAAGTTTTAACTCTGACTTGTAATAAAGGGAAAGACCATGCTAAGAGCGGTGCCAACATTTGAAGTGGAGCCTTATACCTTACATCACCTACAACAGAAGTAGTTAACCCTGTAATAGATTACCAAAAGAATAGAAAGAGACTAACTCAGTTGGAAGCAATGCATTTTTTGAGCTTATTTTAACAAACCAAGTAGAATCAAGTCTCCTGGAATGAATGTCAAATTCCCTGGTAACTAGAACAGGGATTGGAAAACAGGCATGTCCTGCCACCTGTTGTTCTGTACAGCGTCAGGTCATCTTTCAATGGTTGGTGGGGAGATTAAAAATACCTCATGGGATGTGAAATTTAATTTGTGTCCAGTTTGTTTGTACACCTTATTAATGTATGGTTTGACTATGGCTTGACCTGCAAAGGCATAGTTGAGTGTGATGGGTGGTTTGATCCTTTAAGTTCTTAAACCACAGATCCCTTTGTAAAGCTCACCAACCCCTGCTTAAAAAGAAATGTCATGTGGAATATCCAGTGTTCAGAGGAAAAAACTTACCTGAATAAAAAGGCTACGGGCTTTGGAATTGATGTGAATATGCATTTGATTGACAGACTTGAAGCAATTACTGTCTGCTGCTAAGGTTTTCACTAAAGGAAAAAGGTCCTTGTGTTTTCGGATTGCGATAGCCAAGATTGAACAGGGAAAAACATGCATACTTGTAATTTGGGAATAACCTTGTCAACAATAAACAGTTTTACTCGTAAAAATTTAAAAAGAGAGAGAGAGAGAGAGAGAGAATTCTAAAAGCGGCTAGAGAAAAGCACCAAATCACATTCAGAGGCAAACCAATTCGGATCACTATGGATTTTTCAGAGCAAACAATGAAGGCCAGAAGAGCTTGTAACAATATCTTTCAAGTGTTAAAAAATAACAACTTCCACCCAAATATAATATACCCTGCAAAACTCAGCTTCAAATGTGATGGGGAAATCAAATATTTCAATGACAAACTCAAGCTAACAAGATACATGAACACAAATCCTACACTACAAACTATTCTCAAAGATGTTCTCCATTCAGAAGAAAATGCCAACAATATCCTAATTCCTTAAACAAGGGTGAGTCAATAATCATATTTTACACAAGATGACTTCCATGATGACTCAAAATTCTGTAATTGATACAAAGTCAGAGACTCAGCCTCACATATCTATTCTAAATTTGAATGTGAATGGTCTCAATGCCCCAATTAAAAGACACAGACTGGCCCAATGGATGAAAAAACAAAATACAACAAATATTGCCTGCAAGAGACACATTCAACACTCAAAAATACACACAGGCTGAAAGTGAAAGGATGGCAAAATGTCTACCAGGCCTGTGGCCCAAAAAAGCAAGCTGGTGTGGCAATTCTAATTTCTGATAAAATCAATTTCCAACTAAAACTAGTCAGAAAGGACAAAGAGGGTCAATTTATCATACCAAAAGGGACAGTCAATCAAGAGGATATAACATTACTTAACATTTACACCCCCAATTACAACTCCCCCAAATATATGGAAAAAATACTTAAGGACATTAATCCCCTCATTGATCTCAACACAATAATCCTGGGGGCCTTCAACACACCACTATCTACTCTGGACAGATCATCAAAGCAAAAAATCAATACAGTTATCTCCAATCTGAACAACTCTATTAGTCAATCAGGCTTAACAGACATCTACAGAATATTCCATCCTAAGACAGCTGAATTTACCTTCTTCTCATTGGCCCATGGATCTTTCTCTAAAATAGACCACATCCTAGTTCACCAGGATAATCTTAGCAAACACAAAAAAGTGGATATAATCCCATGTATTCTGTCAGATCACAATGCTATGATCTTAGTAATCAACAACAAGAGAAACAACAGAAACTACTCAAATACTTGAAAATTGAATAAATACCTCTTAAATGAAGGATGGGTAAAAGAGGAAATGAGAGCAGAAATCAAGAAGTTCTTGGAATTGAATGAGAATGGGGAAACAACATACCAACACCTCTGGGACAGTATGAAGGCTTTCTTAAGACATAAATTTATAGCACTGAGTGCATACATCAAAAATCTAGAAAGAAATCAGATAAATAGCCTTATGCTTCAACTCAAACGACTACAAAAGGAGGAACAGTCCAACCCCAAATCTAACAGAAGACAGGAAATTACCAAAATCAGAGTTGAAATCAACGAAATTGAGAACAAAGAACCTATACAAACTATTAACAAAACTAAGAGTTGGTTCTTTGAAAGAGTCAACAAAATCGACAGACCCCTTGCCAATCTCACCAAAAGGAAGAAAGAAATGAAGCAAATCAACAAAATCAAAGATGAAAATGGGGATATCACCACAGACTCATCCAAGATACAGAAGATTATCTGAACCTATTCTGAGAATTTATACTCTGCCAAGTTTGATAACCTGGAGGACATGGACAGGTTCTTGAACACACCCAACATCACCTCATTAACACAGGAGGGCATTGAAAACCTAAACCAACCTATCACAGATACTGAAATTGAAGCAGCAATCACAGCTCTCCCAAAAAAGAAAAGCACAGGATCAGATGGATATACGGCACAATTCTACCAAGCCTTCACAGAAGAACTAACACCGATCCTCTTCAAGCTCTTCCAGGAAATTGATAGAGTGGAATCACTCCCAAACACTTTTTATGAAGCAAATATTACACTGATTCCAAAATCCAACAAAGACATGTCAACTACAGACCAATTTCCCTGATGAACATTGATGCAAAAATCCTTAATAAAATTTTAGCTAATCGGATACAAAAGCACATTAAAAAGATAATACATTATGATCAAGTGGGCTTCATTCCAGGAAAACAAGGCTGCTTCAACATATG
>PVKS010031970.1:0-22975 GCA_004027875.1 Aplodontia rufa
CAAGGCAGCTGAAGGGAGGGTGTATGGGGGTATCAACCCAGTGAGGAACCTTCGACTTCCATGAGAAGCCCAACTAACACTGGGATAAAGTAGGGGGAAATATGTGATGGGGGGCGGAATCCAGAGGGGAGACCATGGAATGGCATTGCCCTTGGCTTGCTCTGTCACTATGCATTGTTCATGATGGCATGGCAATGATTCCGTCCTAAATGTAAGACTATCTTGAATGTCTAAATAAATAAATAAATCCATAGTATCACCCCCCAAAAAAAAGAGGAGCCTTAACATATGAACTTTGAGATGTCACCACTTAGTACGTAACATAAGTCAACTTCAAAGGTTTCCAATGGCAAAGATGGGGCAATTTGAGTTTCAATAATAATTTCAATAGATTAGAATCTATTGAATGTGTTTAAATATAAAGACTTATAATGACTTCACAGGAAGAAGGAGAAATCAATTATTCTGGAAAACCATAAATACAGACAAAGAAGAAAATATTTATTTTACCATTCAGATATAAATTATACCTTTGAGTGCAAACAGTAGGCAAGGGAAGCCTCTTTTTATAATAAATGAAATAGAAAAAACAAAATTAATATATAGTATTTATTAAGCCCAAATGAATTATTTGATATAGACATAAAGGAGTTAAACTGCAAAAATTAGAGACATAAAAGAGATAATCAGAAATTAAGTGCCTCCCAGTCTTGCCAAATACCAACTAATATCTTGCCAAAGAAACAAACCTGAATCTAATCCAGTCTTTGAATTAGGTTGCCAATTTGGAGAAACATAATATACTAAAAAAACATTTTTTACCTCACCATAAATATGCAATTGGCAATATATGGACTGGGAAACTCTGAAAACCAAATGGCTCAGTTTCTCAAAAGATATACAAAGAAAAGTTCTATTTAAAAATCACTTTAGCATAAAATAAAGCACAGACAAAAGAAACCAAACAAATGTGTGTCTAAGTTATAAGTTGAATGCCCTTGTGCTTAGCAGCCAACTCGAGAAGTTGAACTTTGACATCTCAAAGTCCATCCATGAATCCCATCCCAATCACAATATTTTCTCTTAACTTTAGTAACCACTGTATTGAATTTCATAATAATTATTGATTTGCTTTTCTAAAAATTATTTTCACATCAGTGTGTCCATTTTAAAAGATTTTTATGGTATCTTTATGTCTCTTTCCCTTTTTTTTGTTATTGTGATCAAAACATATAGCATGAGACCTGCCCTCCTAACAAATATCTAGGTGTATTCTACTATTGTTAACTACAAGCACAATGCTGTACATCAGATCTCTGAAACTTTTTCATCTTTCATGACTTATTTTTCCACCCTTTTCTTTCTTTTATCCATTTAGAATAAAATATGCCTAAGTCTGTGAATCTATCAAGAATTATTCAGCGGCATTGAATCTTGTGAAAGCTAGTCAATTCCCTTTCCTGAAATTTTCTTTAAAGGTGTCTTCTCATTAACATATATGTAATTTGGATGAAGCTGATCTCCACATAAGGATAGTTTATTGGTTAAATCATTATATCTTATCATGTCAACACAATAATTATTTGAGAAACAGCCTGTCTCCCAAAAAAAAAAAAAAAAAAGCTAAGAGGTATTTGATGAGTCTCCTAGGAAAACATAGCTCTCTCCCTCTCCTTTAGGAACTAAATTTAAAGATCCAAGAATGCAAGGCATGCAGTGCCATAGTTATTTTCCACTTCATAGTGAAGACTAGATCAATCATCAGTTCTTCTACCATCTGCAGTATAAAGAAATCTACCCAATATAACAATAGCAACATTTCTCAGGGTAATAGCAGGTAAAACCATTCCATTTTCTTTTATGACTTATTTCAGAACTTTAAAGAGACCTTATACTGAATGAAGTGATTGATAACAATCTTTGAAAGCTGCTCGAGATCCCGTCCTAAAATGGAAACAAAATTATATGGCCTCAAAACAGAAAGAGTTCCACACATAATATGGCTATGCTATCTTAAGCTGACAGCCATTAATGCTGGATAAAAGAAAACAATCGAAACCCTAGAGAATTAACCGAAGAGAAAAGACTCTGGGGGGAGTCAAAATTAGAAAGAAGGGGACATAGTAAGGTTAATGTGTCATCTCTGTGACTTTTGGCCTCAGGACATTCCCTATATAAAGTGAATAAAATTCCAGCAGAGAATAACCATCTTTCTTGAATGAACAGCAAGAAAACTGAGCTCAGGGTATAGCTGCTGGATGGTGAGGGGGAAAACGGAGGACCAGAGAATGAGAACACGAAATTCTGTGTATACCCTGCCCAAATCTGTGGTTGGCCACACCTCACATACTGAAGCAGACTATATGTAGCCTTGCCACCCACTGGTAAGTATCAAGGAATTAGATGAAAATTGCAGTTGCTGTCCAAAGAGACACAATTGGCAGTTAGAGCCCAAACCAGTTAAATTTCTTCTAGGAAAAACATATTAACACTCTTTTTGGAGGAATGTTATAGAATCCAGAATCACCTTTCATAGTATCCAGGGGAAAATATAAAATCCCTAGAAATATGAAGAATCAGTATAACATGAGCCATTTTCAAGAGATAAGAAAATAAATCAAGGTCAACCCTTATATGTCCTCATTGTTAGAATGAGCCAAGAAGGACTTTAACACAGCTATTATAGCTATGTTCAATGAAATAAAAGAATACCACCACCAAGTAAATTAGGAATAAAGATTCCCAGCAGAAAAAAAAATAACCTGAAAATTCTATAACTGAAATATATGTGAAATCAAAACATCACTGTATTAATGTTAAAGCTGAAAAGTGTAGACAGAGGAAAGTATCAGAGTAATATAAAATATCCAATCTGAAACAGAGAAAGATTAAAAGAAAATAGGTAACTGGTCATTAGGCAGATACCTAAATAGATAATTAAACCTGTGAGAAAATATCAAAAAGTCTAATGTACATAAGACTAGAAAGAAAGGCAAGAAGCCTACTATGTGAACTAAGGGGAGAAAAATAGAAGATGATGTTAGTTTACATAGGACCTTAAAGATAACACTGAGGAAGTGCTTAATTACAATGATGATAGTAACTTGATTATAATGGTGCCATAATCATGATTTTTTATTGAGAGATTTATTATAGAACAACTATACAAATTTTTAACAAAATAATATAAAATGTGTATATATTCTAGATATTAGAATTACCCCCAGGAGTGCCCCAATTACCCACCCTTATCCCTCCCTTCCCCTTCCCACAATATCTCTAAAAAGTATTATGTTGTATAACATTACACCTTATCTGGATTTAACACATGATACTAGATGACCTCTCTCAATGGCCAGGGTCTTGTTCCAGCCTCCACAGATGAGTGGAGACATTCGACCCTTGCTTCTCTGGGTTAAGCTGATTTTACTCAGCATAATTTCTTTCATAGCCATCCATTTACCTGCAAAGGCTGCAATATCATTGTTTCTAATTGCTGTGTAGAATTCTGTGGTATAAATGTACCACAACTTTTGGTTCCATTCATCCAGTGAGGGACATCTAGGTTGTTTCCATAATCTAGCAATAGTAAACTGAGCTGCTATGAACATAGATATTGCTGTGTCACTATAATGAGCTGATTCTAAATCCCCGGGGAAAAAATACCCAGGAGTGGAATAGCAGGATCATGTGGTGGGCTCATCCCTAGTTTTTTGAAGGTTCTCCACACTGCTTTCCAGAGGAGCTGTAACAGTCTGCAGCTCCAACAACAGTGTGTTAGCGTGCCTATCTCTCCATACAAAAAGCAATTCTCAAATTCATTTGGAACAATAAGAAACCTAGAATTGACATAACACTACTAAGCAAGAAAGATGAAACAGGCAGTTTCGCCATACCAGATTTAAAACTATACTATAAAAGCCGTAGTAACAAAGACAGCATGGTACTGGTATCAAGATAGGAAAGAAGACCAATGGAGTAGAATAGAAGACCCTGAAACAAACCCTCAAATCTTTAAACATCTGATTTTTGACAAAGGGGGACAAAATATTACATGGAGGGGAGACAGCCTCTTCAACAAATGGTGTTGGACAAACTGGACAGCCACTTGCAGAAAGTTGAAATTAGACCCATATCTTTCTCCTTGCACAAGAATCAAATCAAAATGGATCGAGGAGCTAGGAATTAAACCAGCTACCTTGCAACTGATGGAAGACAAATTAGGTCCAACACTTCAGCATTTGGGAGTAGGCAAAGACTTTCTCAACATGTCTCCTAAAGTGAAGAAGTAAAGTAAAAAATCAGTGAATGGGATGCCATAAAGCTAAAAAGCTTTTGTACCGCCAAGGAAACAATCAAAAGAGTGGAGAGTTCCTACGGAAATGGAGAGAATCATGGGCTATGATTCCTCTGACAGGGGCCTCATATCCAGAATCTACAAAATCCTTAAAAATCTCAACTACAAAAACACAAACAACCCAATTAATAAATGGGCCAAAGAGCTAAAAAGAAACTTCTCAACAGAGGAGATTGATCAAGCCAATGAATACATGATAAAGTGCTCCAAATCATTAGTAATCAGAGAAATGCAAATGATTTGTTTCTTAAAGTTTCATCTTTTCCACTATTTTGAGAATTAGTATTTTGTATTGCAAATGAGAATTTGGGCTGGGATAAAAATGCTAACTGGTCATGTTAGACATATTTATTACAGGTTGAAGACAACTTGAAATAGCTGTCTTGAATATGGGATTTAACAGGTGAGAGAGAGGGATGTATCCAGGAGAAATCTTAGATTTTAGCCTAAGAAATATTATTAATAATATTCAATACCATTAACAAAAAAAGAGAACATACAAGGAAGAGAAGGGTTTGCCAAAAAAAAAAAAAATGGGGTCTTTGGAAATAAAAATTCTATTAGACAGCCAATTGAGAATTTGACAATATTTGAATATGCATGTCTGATGCCTAGAAAATACAAATTTGGGCATTTGAAAAAACAGATGATATTAAATATTGAGAGTTTTGAAGAGATCACCTAAGGAAAGGGTTCAATTCATCATAGTTAGTGGGTTTCTCCATTTCAACAGTATTGTAACTTGGGGCAAGAGAATTCAAAAACAGATGATATTACATACTGAGGGTTTTGAAGAGATCATCTAAGGAAAGGGTTCAATTCATCAAGTTTAGTGGGTTTCTCAATCTCAACAGTCTTGTAATTTGGGGCAAGAGAATTCATGTTTGATGATGGAGCTACCCCATTCCAGGTAGTATGTTTATCAGTATCCCTAAACTCTACTGATTAGATGCCACCAGCAACAGTCATGCACACATACACCCACCCACACACACATATAGTGATCATTAAAAGATATATTCTAAATTGTCTCTCTTGAGTATAATCACCACTGGTTCAGAACCACTAACAACCCAACACTCTAATACATTGGCTTAGGAACTGACTTCCTTAACAAGACCTCCCCCACAGCACAAGAAGTAAAGGAAAAATCAATAAATGGTATGGCATCAAAATGAAAAGCTTCCTTACAACAAAGGAAACAATTAAAAGCATGAAGACAGAACCTACAGAATGGGGAAAAAATCTGTGCCTCCTGCACCTTGGACAGAGCATTAATATCCAAGATACTCAAAGAACGCAAAGAACTTAACACTCAAAAAACAAATAATCCAATCAATAAATGGGCAAAGAAACTAAACATATACTTCTCAAATGAAGATGTATAAATGGTGAACAAATATATGAAAAAATGTTCAATATCTCTAGCAATTAGAGAAATGCAAATTAAAACTACACTGAGATTTCACCTCATTCCAGTGAGAATAGTAATATTCAAGAACACAATCAACAATAAATGTTGGTGGGCATGTGGGGAAAAGGGTTCACTTATAAATTGTAGGTGGAACTGCAAACTGGTAAGGCCACTCTGGAAAGCAATATGGAGATTCCTCAAAAAAAAAACTAGGAATGGATCCATCATTTGACCCAGTATTTATCCCACTCCACAGTATATATCCAAAAAAAACTAAAATCAGCACATTACAGTGATGCAGCCACATTTATGTTCATAGCATCTCAATTCATAAGATCTAAGCTATGACACCAAATAAGATGCCCTTCAACTGATAAATGGATAAATAAAATGCAGCATATACACACAATGGAGAATTACCCAACCACAAGGGAAAATGACAATATGTAATTTACTGGCAAATAGATGAAACGGGAATATGTCATGATAAGTGAAAGAAGCCAGTCTCTAAAAAACCAAATGTTGAATGTTCTCTCTGATTTGTGGAAGCTAACCCAAAATAAGGGGAAAAAAAACAGAGGAGTAATCAAAGGGGAAAGAAATAGGGAAGTTAAAGGGAAACAGACTTAGCTTGCTCATGTTCATATATGAACACATCATAGTGAATCTCATCAACATATATATCAAGTCACTAAAGAAAGCTATTTAGTAAATAACAGAAAGACCAGTAGAGGGAAGAGAAAGGAGCAGAGGTAGAAGGACACTGGGGACTGAATTAGAATAAAGTATACTGCACACTTTTATAAAAATGTTAATGTTGGGGACTGGAGCAGTGGCTTGGCAGTTACGGTGCTTGCCTGGCATGCTCAAGGTTGTGGGTTCAAACCCCAGTACCACATACACAACGAAGTGTCAGAGCAACAAAAGCCACATGAAAAATTAAATAAAGTTGATTCTGTATCTCTCTCACTGTCCCTCTCTCCCTTTAGGAAAAAAAAAGTTAATGTTTATCCTATTGTCAAGTATATCTAAAAAGAACAGGGGGTTGGAGGAGGGAAAGGGAAATGCTAGAACTGAGTTAAAACAAAGTACACTCCAAGATTTTCTAAGTACATCATTGTATATACTGTTGCCACATATATGTTAAAAAACACATTTTTCATAGGTATAAGAATTATGTCAGTATACTTTGGTATATTAGAATAAATATATGCCCCAGAAAGAGAAGCAAGGGACCAGGGTACATGAGGAAGGAGGTGGTAGATTGCTGGGAAGGGGGAAGTTGTCCAAAGTATATTGATGTAGTGTGTACATCTATGAATATGTGATGACAAATCCCATCATTATGTACAACTGTAATGCATCAATAAAAGCATTCATCAATTCAGGACTAATACAATTGGTTAATATACACCCATATAATAAAAATTACTGATATGTATAAGAAAATAAAACTCACTAGCAAGACAAAGCCTAAGCTTAAGGTATGAAAGACAACATGAATCAGAGCACAGGAGGAACCTTTGAAAAGATCCTGAGGTCCGGTTGGAGCAGTGGTGGTAGAGCGCTTGCCTGGCATGTGTGAGGACCTGGGTTTGATCCCCAGCACCACATACACAAACAAACAAAGGAAAAAGAAAGAACAGATGAAAAAATAAAAATACATTATCTATCTCTCTTCTCTTTTTAAAAAGGAAATTTGAGGTCAATGAAGTAGAAGGAAAAAGAATGGAAGTAAAGGAAAAGCATAATTTGCTGCAAGTATTTTAAGAAAGTAGAGATCTGCAGTGTTGGGGAAATAGGCACATTCAAGAAGTTAATGATTTTCATAGATCTGTAAGTATCAGGGCTACCATTTGGGCTGATTCCTTAACTGTAACTAGATAGCTCCTTCATGAAACATCACTTAGCATTTAGGATCCTGTACTTTACAAGGAATAATTATAATAGGTCAGCTCACCTCCCTGAAAGCTGTTGTACTAAAACCTGCTTAACAATTTTCAAATTCATTCCTTCTCACTTCTGCCAATCTTAATAAGAAGGATTGCCCAAAAGTCCCTATTATCACCCTGTGGTCTGCTTTCTTGAACGTTTTCTCACGTGTGCTTACTTGGTACTATTTCTCAAATATGAGTATGAGTTCCCACAGGATAAGGACCATTTTTGCTTTGTTTCCAATCATACTATAAGTAACTAAAACAATACTTGACACAAGAATTTCAATAAGGGGCTGGAGCGGTGGCTCAGCGGTTTCAGCGCTTGCCTTGCAAGCATGAGGACCCGGGTTCAAACCCCAGCACCACGTACACAACTGAGTGTTGGAGCAACTAAGGCCATGTGAAAAACTAAATAAAGTTGTTTCTCTCTTTCTCTCTCTCTCTCACTGTCCCTCTTTCTTTAAAAAAAAAAAAGAATTTCAATAAATCATTAGTCATCTTCTTTTTCCTTACCTTCACATAATTTTGTAAGAAATCTAAGAAGGTGGTATCTTAGCTCAAAATTAATGAAAAAGCTTTAAATATATATCTAGGGAAAGGATATTACTGAAGGTACCAAAAACTGGTTTAGTAAACCATTTGGAATACTACTATTTGTGATTTTTGTATCTACATTTTTTTCAAACTATTCTTCATAATAATGCATTACTATAATTTATAAGTTAATTTTTTCTGTTTTAATGAATATAGGCATTGTAATACAAATTTATGTATAGTTATTATTCATTAAAATAAAAACAATTTCAGATGAATATTAGATATTTCAGTTAACTATGAGTTCATAATCTCAGACTCAATTAAGAAATAACATTCAGGGTTGGAGCAGTAGCTCAGTGGTTGCGGCGCTTGCCTGCCATGCATGAGTACATGACTTTGGGGCCCAGTGCCACATCCACATCGAAGTCTCAGAGCACCAAGGGTCACGTGAAAAAACTGAATAAAAAAATTGATTCTTTCTCTCTCTCTCGCTGTCCCTCTCTCTAAAATATAACAAAAAATAACATTCAGAAAACTACCAATTGAAACAAATAAGGTCAACATAATATTCCTAGAAATAATAATAATGCTGTCCCCCATATATATAAATGGCATCATTGATCCTGCAATAGATAATGTGCTCAAGCTGTTTTTCCAGTAATGGTTGGTTAATGTACACACAAAATTACATACAATCATTTCTTTTATAACCAATAACAAACACCTCTAATATGAAAGGATGTATTCTCTGTCCATGAAGCAGAAAGAAAGTATGCTCAAACTCGAAGTTATGAATTTGGAATTGACAGTTAATGCTCTGGGAGAAAATGGTGCATGCACACACATACACACACACATAAATACACACAGCAGCGGCAGCAACAACAGAAACAGAAGAGCTTGTACTTGAGGGATGAGAAAGATGAATTGCAATCTCATCCCACACATTTTAAAAGAGGTATCAAATTTTCAATTGCTTTTTAACCAATTCACCTAAGTAGACTATCTCAGCAACCAACAATCTACCACCTCAATAACACACACCATTTCTCCAAATGAAACCATATCCACGTGACAATTCCTCCAGGCTGAGTTAGAGCTGAGATTTTGAAGTATCTGGCACTTGGAATTAAACATTAACTCTTGTTTTTCAAACATCTATTTACTTTCACTGATACAGACTAAATAATTGCTGGGTGGTGGTTCAGAGGTAGGAATGGAATGAAAATTTCAACCATAAATGGAGTACAAACAAAAATAACTTACTTAACTTCAATAGATAATTCCTTGAGCATCAGTCCACTTCATAATAAGTCCTATTTCCTCTGAGAACTATTCTCTGAACACCCCCGTTTTTAGGGGACACACTTCCCTACCACATGCATGTCAGGTAACCTTAAATTTCTGATTTGTTACGCTAAAGGTAGACCTATGACTTACACAGAACCAACTGCGTCTTTCACACAGGAATTTAATGTATAAAGTCTAATATATTTGCAGTAGAGCCTTTTTTTATACATAATTTAATAGTGAAATACACTTGCTATTTCACCAAGAGACAAAGAAATCTCAAAAAGCAAAACAGAAGAAAACAAACAAACAAGCATAAAGACCCAGAAGGGAAATCATTAGACAGAGCTCCCTACAGTTTCTGTTTTAGTCCTTTTCTAAGGCCTAAGTATTTCCTACACTTTGGATTTCACCTAAAAGTTTATAGTAAATTATTTTTGCACTAAATAGACTAAATTAGCTTGAGTTTCTTCAAAGCTAAGCACATAAGTTAATACATTAGTAGCAGGTAGTAGGAGAAGAGAGATTAAAAACACATCAGCCAGAAAGATCTCAGGAACCCTGAGATACACAGCATAAGGAAAACCCAGTCAAATAAGCCAAACCTAGAAGATGTATGTAGGAAAGCAGAGGGGTTTGGGATGCAGAATGGTTAGTGATACTCAAAACTGTCCCAATCCTTCTGAGTTTTTCATGTACCAAGAAATCAATCATGTGTTAAACTCCATTTCTTGGTCCTTCACCTGCTCTATTACAAGGAACCCCCACTACCACCATGTGTGTTTTACACAAAAACCTTAATGTGAATTGTGTCATCCAGATGCTTATGAGTGAAAGTAAACAAAAATCCTCCACAAATTGACAAAAAAATAAGGGACTTAATTGACTCAAAACATTAAAAGTATAGAGTAATTATAATTCTAAGGAACCTTTGATAGAGCTGCTTCAACAGTTTTACAGGAGAGCAGCTGCTTCTCCAACTTTTCATTCTCGAGATAGGGTGATCTAAAGTCACATTTCTTTTCTTAACTGAGTAGATATTTATGCTTGCTGAACTTTCAAATGTAATTGTTGCCTGGAAGTTTATTATGTTGTCTTAAAGAATAAAATAAAATCTTATTTAAGCCACTGTATATCATGGCCTCTGTTGCAGTTTTAGCCTCATTCCCTAAAAACATCATTTCTCTAATCTTGTAGTCTGACCATATCTCTTACACTGCTGCAATAATGAACAATTTAACACAAAAATATCCCAACTTAAAACTCTCCCTTGCATTCCTGCTCCTCACAACAATGACCATTATAAGGAGAAGGCAAAGTGCTTCCAGAAAATGAAGAGTCTCAAACTGGTTGAACCTAGATGTTCAGAAGACCTTTATTTCTGTGAGTCACTACAAGTTCTTGTTTAGCATATAAAAATCTGAGATCCTCTGGCCTTTGCCTTGCTCCCACTTTGCTTCCTCTCACACCGTTCACTCAAGGACTGCTGGATTACTTGGAATTCTCTGTACACAGAATAATGTTCCATCACTTCTAAGACTTTAAATTACTTCTCCCTCAGGCAAGGGTGCCCTTGACCTCTGTGTTCCTCCTTTCCTTCTACTTAACACTCTTTTCTCTTGTGATATTCTACTCTTTCTGTCCTGAGGAACTCCCATCAGGATTAACCAATCCCTACTTTGGTCCTCATTCAAGGCTTCCAGGACACTGTTATGATATGTAAAATATTTTATTCTAAATCTCCTTCCCTCCTCCTCCAGCTTCTTGAGCACAAGGACCACAAAATATTTCTCCTTTATGCAGCAACTTATCAGAGTTTGTTAAACAAGAAACGAAAAAGAAATTCTAGTTATTCCATATAAGTCCATGATTTCACCTGAAGAATAAGTACATTTTATTAAAACAGCTTTAAATTCAAATTTTTGCATTTATTACTTCAGAACTACTTAAAACAGCATTAGCAACAACAAAAAATTCCTGCTTTCAAGTTTTTTTTAATTTAGAGAAAAGAAAAAATAGAAACAGGAAGTTCCTACTTAAAAATTAAGTAGTTATTGATAAATGCACTGATTTATTTCACTTAGGAAATGTGTAAATAACAGAGCAATAGAACTTTCTTAAATAATGCTAACCCAAATACTGAAATCCAGAAAAAAAGGCAAACTCCACTTTGAAAATTGGTTATAATTCTTGAAATATCTGCTATTGTGTCAAAATACATTAAAATTAAGAAGTATGTATTTAAAAATCTTAAGTATCTGGTATATAGCAAGCTATAAATGATATTTGATTTTTGATCTAACCACAGAAAAACTAAACATCCTATTTAAATGAAAAACAAATAGCTAATTTTATTTTTTTAAGTTTAAATCTTATTTAACTGATACATGAAAACATAAATATTGCATATATTAATTGGATACCATGTGATGTTTTGATACATATATATATTAAGTAATGCTTAAAACAAGTTAAATATATCTATCTCCCAAAATTTATCTTTATGGTAAAAATATTCAAAGTCCTTTTTCCTAAATTTTTGAAATACATAGCACCTATTATCTGTAGTCTCCTACTGTGCTATAATACACCAGAACTTTTCACAGCTATTTAATTGTAACCTTTCTACAACACTTCATTTTACAATTAACTATCTCATTTTAAAAATTAACAATCAATTTCAATTTCTGCCCTTTATTCAACTTATACACCTTATTCTTACTTGCTGGCTCCACCTAACACTCTGAGACCTAAATTTCAGTTACTAGATTATACTCTTGCTGGTAATTACAATTCAACAATGGAGTCGATTTCTTCTACCCAATCACTATTAAATTGCCAGTCTCCACACAGGGTCCAGTATTTCCTAAGCTCCTGGGATATTAGTCCTCACCACAAGATCCAGCAGGGGTAACTACATTACCAATTATACAGCTTGAGAAAGCACTGGATTCCAAAGGCCAGACTTCATCCACTATATTTTACCCTCTGTCTTCCACCAACCCCCCCCCACCCAAAAAATCATTCTTGTTTCAATTTATGCACTTACAATTGTATATCCAAGGATCCATCAGAAGCCCGGGGTCACTGAGTTCCCATCCTGATCTACAATGATGCCAAGAGTTTCACAAAATTGAAATCAGGAATCTTCCTTATTTCCCAAAATTGTTATAATTACTTGTTTCTCTTCTGTTATTGGTCATTTTGTTCCAATTATATTTATTATGGATGATTATTTGCAATTATTTCTCAGTTGACTTGGAAACTTATAAATTAAAAAGGGAATTATTACATATAATAGGATTTTTATGCCTATGTAGGTCTGAAAATGCCTATACTCTTACATGTATTTCCCTTCCAAAAATCTCTAGTATCTCCAATCTTTTATTATTGTGAAGAAGTCCAACGTAAACCTGGCTATTTGTCTTTTTAGTAATCTATTTTCTATTGACTTTTTTCCAGATTTTTAAGTACTATAAACTCAGAAATTATACCCAAATATACACCATTTCAATAATAAAAATAGTCATAGAAAGACAATAATATAAATGCCTAGTAAGAGGCCAAGCTAAGAAATGACCCTGTCAGTGCAAGTGCAAAGCCACAAAATGAACCAGTAAACTACAATGCCTTAAGAGTTTGACTCAGCAGTATTTCTCCCATTACATCTGAGATTACTTTTCCTGTTCAGTCTGCCTTTCACAGACTTCAGTGAATCCTTTAAAAAAAAAAAAAACTACCATGATTTTCACCAGACACTGTGGTGCATGCCTGTGATTCCAACACCCAGGAGGCTGAGGTTGAAGTACTCACTGCAAGCTCAAGGAGAGCCTCAGCAACTCAGGCAGACTCTCACCAATTCAACAAGATCCTGTCTCAAAAAAAAAAGAGACTAGGAATGTGGCTTAGTATAGTAAAGCACCACAGAATTCAATTCCTTGTTTAAAAATAAAAAGGAGGGGCTGAAGCGGTGGCTTTGTGGTTAAACCCTTGCCTGGCATGCCTGGCAAGTACACGGGTTCAAACCCCAGCACCATGTACTCAATGAAGTGCCAGAGCAATGAAAGCCACATAAAAAGCTAAATAAAGTTGATTCTCTTTCTCTCTACCTGTCCTTCTTTCTTTAAAAAAGAAAAAAGAAAGAAAAGAAAAAGAAAAATTTGCTTTTCATTTTCTTGAATCATTTCCTGTTCTAATTTTCAAGATTTTGCTGTATTATCTTTATGAATGCAACATGAAATATGATTTTGAGATTAAGTGGTAGTCTTTTGGTGTACATCTCTTAAAGTAAAACATTTTGTTTTACAAATCCAGAATTGTTTCTCTATTTTTTATATGAACTCATATTGAAGTTACCTGCTTTTATGAGGTGTTTGGAGTTGAAATCTGGTTTGTCAGAATTTTTAGGTTACTTTAGGATCAGAAAGGAATGTTAAATGCTTCCTGCTATGCTTCTTTAGTTCTGAAAGACCCAGGCCTCCAAGTGGGACAGGAAAGGATAATCATCATGAAGATGCTAGGAAATAGGAGACCAAGCCTCTGCCCATTTTTCTTTCTGTTTCTGTAGTCTCCAAGGTGATGCTTCCTTCTCCAGGTGGTATCCTGCCTTTGCTTTAGCAGTAGCCTCATTTTACATAGCATGCCGTCTCCTTAGGATACACACCTTTGTGATGTGGAGGGAGCCGCTTAACAGAGGTAAACTTGTGCATTTATTAGAAATAGTGTCATAAGCAGTAATAAACTGACATTTCTATACTGTGGGAAGAATGGAAGCCCTAGAATATAATTGGGCTCTCCATCCCCACTTCTTAGGGGAACTTTCAGGAGAAGATGAATCTTCCTTTCACCTGTGCTGAATTGCAGAGTAATTTCCTGCTCTTTATTTTGATTAATAAATCAAATGAATTCATCAAATATTGATTAAGCACATGTTCTGTATAAGGCACTGTGATAATTATCAAGAAGGATAAAATGTAATTTCTCCTTTCAGGGCTCAGACTAGGAGACAGATTTGTTTAAGAAAATGTGATAAAATGTCATAAATCATCTACTAAGTTTTGTGGGTGTGTAGAGAAAGGAATGATTTCTTCCTGCAGGAAAAAAAGGGAAATATTCAGAGAGTGCAGGCAACAGCATCAGTATTATCTTCAAATAGATGCTAAAAAATTGTAAGGTAGAAAATAGTCCTATTTTATAAATGAGTAATTGGTTTCATTATGATAAAATTTCTCAAAATTTACAAAGCTGATGAGTAGCAAAACAAATTTGAACTCTGACTTATCAGACAAGAATGCAAAGAAAGAAGGAAGGGAATGACATTACAGAGAGAGAGTCAATAGTAGATAAGATGTATAAAAGGGTGTGGAGGTGTGCTTTCCTGGGGAAACCTAAAGCATTCAGCTTTGGCTAAAATGGAATTTCAGATCATGCATGGTTGTGAAACGGGGAGAAGTTTTTGAGAGTTGTGAAGTGTCCAGGAATTTTCCTACTTGCTGTTTAATAGACGGCAACAGAAGACATGAGACACAAGTTAGCAATCAGCATGAACATCGTGTCTGTCACCCAGATCCGCAGGGTTTCTAGAGGGATGCCTGCATAGGTAGTAGACTGCCTTACAGGGAAGGAACCCTTAACTTTTTGTATTCAGGTATTTTATAGTAAACCTAAGCCTGCCTTTTGTCCTGCAAGGATACCATTTTTCTACTGGCTCTAACACAACATTGAGAAATTCCCCAAGATAAGGGAAGCCAGAACCTTCCATTGTAGGTGTACCCAGTAAAAATAGGAAAGCACAGTAAGAGGCTGTGGCGCATTACCTCTCACAACCCGGAGGTGAGAATAGAAGGAGCAAACGGACCACAGGAGACAAAAGTGGAAAAGGCGGCTAGAATTTTTACACTGAGAACTTTAAATATAATACATGGGAGTTTGAGTTTTCGTCAGAAGCACCAGGGAATGATGACGTTTTCAGAAGTGCATCAAACACCTCTGGCTTATGGATGGCTTGCACAGCTTTCTTAGGAACTCCTTCCCATCCCAACCTTTCTTTACAGTTAGTGAAAAAACTTTGTAAGAGATTCCTTCCTCAAATGCTTAAACTGACAACCAGGAGTTGAGTTAATTTCTTGTTGTTGGTACCAGTTATAGGGCAGCCATTTTTCTGCTGTGTAAAGAAGGCATCTCTACAGCAGGAAAATAATCCTATAACCACACAGAATTAAGAAATCAGTAGGTATGTTAATCCCAAATTTCACTTAAAAAAAGATAGGGACGGTGTTTAAGAGAGAAAGAGACAGAAAGAAAATCAGTTTTATTTAATTTTTCATGGGACTTTCATTGCTCCAACACTTCACTGTGTACATGGTGCTAAGGTTCAAACCCACATCCTTGAGCACAGCAGGCAAATGCCATAACCGCTGAGCCAACACTCCAGCCCAAAGTTTTACTTCTTTAGCCCATCTTTATCCCTGCACTTTCTTTGTCTTCACTGCCCTTAAGAAGCCTTAATATACTTTCAATGCATTCCTTCTTTAAGACTGTTTTAGTTGGGTTTCTCAAAGGGTAAACTAATGAGGAGCAATGGCATTAGGTTTATCATTTTTGAAACATCATCCTTGAAGCAGTAAACAAAATAGTTTCAAATGATACAAAACTAAAGACAAAACCAGCAGACTGACATCATAATTCAAAAGAGAAAAGATGTTTATTCACCCTGATAGACAAGCCCTTGTAAAGGTAGAGCTGTACTTAGGTACTCTGATTCAGAGATGACATCAGAAACAATTCCTGAATCTGAAGTTAGAGCTTCCATTGTTGGTAGCTTAGGATCAAAAATTATCCTTCCAAATGGACAGAAAGAGATCATATGAAGCTAAAGAAGGGGCTAGCTCATAAAGGGGCTGATAAGTTATATCAAATCCCGGACCATTAGGATAAAGATCAATGGGGTTGACCGTTTTCACTGACCCACTGGCCTCAGTCCTAGGAGTGTTATTATACAGAGGCCCACGAAGGTGAAATAGCAAGGGCTATTCCCCTGTAAAGGTGAATCACAAACATTCATAAACTTCACTTATCACAGGATAAATTCAAAGACATGATTCATTTAAAAAATCATCTTCAAGAATTCAAAGGACATATTAATTTACAAAATATAACACTTTTATTCTTTACTGCTTCTATTTCCTAATTCTATTTCCCAACTTTATCTACTACTAATGGCATTTTGGGTACATTACTTGGGGGTTGTTCATATATAAACTGATATGTAAGTAGTTTATTTTGTTTTTAAATAGAGCTATAACTTGCTTTTTCCTTTCAAAAATGTCATTAAGTCACCTCTTCTACATTGGTTATATATCTTTACCCCTCATGGTTTAATAGCCACATAATTGTCTATAATTTTTCATTTAATAGACATTAATATTTATATTATCTGCAAATTTTATGTGCAATGAACATGTATCATGTATATATACATAAATGTATTTACATTTTGTTCAATTACTTTCCCTGAACTGGAATTATTGTGGCAAAAGGTATACAAAGTTTAAATTTTGAGTTATACTTTAGAACACTTCCTGAATGGAGAGACAGTCTTCATCAATCTTTCTTCTCAGCATTTGTAGATGAGGGTACACTATTTTCTATAATCACAGGAGCATTTGATATTGGTAGTTTTAATCTTTGACAGTGATATTACTGAGAAATTGTTTTTTCCTCTGTTAATTTGAGCTTAATCATATTCACATATCCTTACGAGACATTTTGATTATTTGAATTTCCTCCTTAGGTTCTTTTTAATTTCTCTCAGAATATGAATGTGTTTGCTGCATATTTATAAAAGTTCATTTATGATCAAGGATACCAACTTTTTAATTGCTACACATTACAGATGAAATGCTAAAGGGACCCCAGCACCATTTATTTCACTGTAGTACTTTATTTTATTGTACAGAGGTTACATATTTAAATACAATTATATTCTTTTTATTTTTAAAGGGACAAATGAAAACACAAGAAATAAAGGTAAGATTTGAGTTTTATTGGAAACTCAACAGAGAATCCTTTTTATTTTTATTTTTAAAGGAAGCAATGAAAACACAAGAAATAAAGATAAGATTTGAGTTTTATTGGAAACTCAACAGAGAATCCTCCAGGGACTGAACTGTCAAGGGCCAAAAGTAGATTTAGGCTGACTGAGTAATTCATCTATAATAAGGCACTGGTGGTAGTAATGGTAGTAGGCAGGAAAATTATAGAGACATTTGTGGAATAAGATTATGGTAATTTGGTGACTGACTGAATTGGTAGGAAAGGTGGGGAATAAACTACTGTTTCATCATGAGGTATTACTGATTTAGTCATATTGCCAACTGAAACCTAAAGAGTTAACTGCACCAATACTTTGCCAAAAAAAAAAAAAAAAAAAGCAGGGGAGATGGAGAGAAATAAACAATTAACAAAAGCATCACTATGAGGACACTAAATATGAATAGAGAAATCATCATTAATTGGAACATCTAAAAATATTTATAAAGTACCCCTAAAAAAGAAAGATACATGGCTCTATACATTTTAAATGTAAATCAAATTATCTTCTGAAAGCTGTGGGCTTAAATATTTAAAGTATATAAAGATTTGTAGTGGAGAATCCTGGGAGAAAGTAGATCGGTACTCTCAAATTGGATTCTTTAATTACATTTCTATAAAGGAAGGGTTCTAGAAAAACTATAAGGTACAGTACATTCTTCCTAACTAATCATGTGGGTAGGGCACCATTATTCTCCTTTAGCGAGCAAGGGGGTAAAGGATTTACCAGAATTCAGAGAGTTGTTAGGTCACCTGACAGGTGCTATGCTTTAAGGATAAGAAATATCTGCAGCCTTCAGTGACTCTACAAAGTATTATGTGGAATCCACTTCACTCCACTTACCCCACCTCTTTTCTAACTTTTGCTTCCCATTAACTTCCAGACACAAGAATCCCTATCCAGAAAACAGTTTGGGTTGAGTCCATTAGAAGGTACAGAGGCTTATTAGCACACACTCTTGTACCATTTGCATTGATGAAAATTCTTATTCACAATTCAGAGGGCACACAAAAATCCAGCAATACTATAATAAAACAAAAGCAGAGAATTAACTCCAACTCACCTAATGAAGTTAACCATGCATTGTAGAGTCTATGGATTACATGCATTAAGTCAGTTTTAAAACCATCTCATAATTTCAGGTAAAGTACCACCCTCTTACGTGAATTAATTTAAATAGTATTATTTTGCAAAACCTCAGTTTTTTGTTCTCTAACTACATATATGAATAAACAAATCTGATTTTATCATAGGATTAAACTATAAAATAATAAATCATTCATAAATTTAAATAAAGAAAACATGGACTATTCTCTTAGGAGTACAGGATTAATTCTTTGAGGTGATTGATGAGTGACAAATATTTATGAATTCACTATTTTATTTGCATGAATTCTGTTGATTTCTCTGCTTGCCCCCTGATTTAACTTGAAGAATTTTTAAAATATAACTAAAAAAGAGTTTTTGTAATAGAATTATGTCACATTTGTAGAAAATGTTACAAAGCACCATCATCAAGTGGTCACTAAAACCACCAAAAGGTAAAAAGCAACAAACTGGCATCACTATCTCTGTGAGGAAAGAGAAACATTTTCTGAGAGGTTTAGTCATTTGCTAAAGGTCACACAGCTAATAAATGATGGTGCCAAATCTAAGCTATTTCAAAACAATAAATCTATTAATATTCACCTTAATATGTAACCATGATGTGACAAATTATGTTAATATGTCTGCTTTTTCCAGTTATTCATCCCACAACAGCATTTCAGTGCTTTTTCAAAATATTTTTCCTTGTTTTAAATGTAGGACACTATCAAAGATGAGTTTAATATTTAATAATCTGAAGCTTTTTGTTCCCCTTTTATTATAAAAGGAAAAAGTAAAATTTACTTTGGCTTTTGTAAACTAAAGCTCTTAACTATACAAAGCATATACCCAGAAAGCTTAATGTGACAAATAGTACCCTAAAGAACTCATTGGTTTTTCAGCTATTTTAGTCTTGCTGTGTTATTCCTATTTCCTTTACCTTTTAAAACTTTTTTGAAAAAAATGACTTTTAGGGCTGGAGTGGTGGTTCAGCAGTTACGGTGCTTGCCTGGCACACGCAAGTACTAAAGTTCACACCACATACACAACCAAGTGTCCAGGCAACAAAAGCCACATGAAAAAATAAATAAAATTGATTCTCTCTCTCTATCTCACTATCCCTCTCTCTTAAAAAAAAAATGCCTGTTTATTTTACCCAGAGTAAAATGTGTTCCAAGTCTGTTGAGAATGGACTGTTAATCTCCTCATTTTATTGACCTACTTCAGTTTCAGTTCATTAAACACAGACATCGCAATGATCAAAAGAAAATGAACCTAATGTAACTTGGTGTAACCTTACCGAATGTAAGTTATTCAGAAAGCAAATAAATCTGAAAGGTAATTTAATATTGACAGTATTCCACTTAAAGAATATATATGTAATGTACAAGGACAGCCAGCAATAATCTTTTCTCATTCATTTCATATGATCAATACAGGCACATTTGGTGTAATTTTCACTCAACACCCTTATCAAATTGTATCCTCTTCCAAACCGTAAGACCAGGAAAAGCAGAAGACCAAAGAGATAGCTACAAAGATTATTTAGTTATATCTCCATAAAGAATTATATTGCTTATATAGAATCATGAAAATTAAAATAGATTTGGTCATCACAACACAGAAGGGAGGGAAAAAGTAATTCAAACTCTTATCTTAGAATGATTAAAATTAATTAAACAACAAAATAAGAAATGTTTAATATCTTTTAAATGTGACTGCATTGAGAATTAATATCTAGACTATATAAAGAACTAAAAAACTGAACACCAAAAAACCCCCCAAATAACCCAATTTATAAATGGGAAAGTGAAGTAAAATGACACTTCACCAAAGAAGCTATTAAATACATGAAAAAATGTTCAACATCATTAGCAATTGGGAAAATACAAATCAAAACTACAGTGAAATTTTATCTCACACCATTCAAAATGGCAGCCATCAAGAGTGCAATAATAAATGCTGGAGAGGATGTGGAGAAAAAGAAACCCTTTACATTGCTGGTGGAACTGTAAATTAGTACACCCACTATGGAAATCTGTATGGCAATTCCTCAAATGACTAGAGATGAAACCACCATGTGACCCAGCTATACCATGCCTTCCTATTTATCTTAAAAAGTTAAAGTCATTCTACTACCGTGATACGTGCATACCCATGTTTACAGCAGCACCATTCACTATAGGCAAACTGTGGAGCCAGCCTACACATCCATCAGTGGAAGAATGGATTGAAAAATGTGGTATCTGTATACAATGAAGTTTTATTCAGCCATAAAGAAAAATGAAATTATATCATTTGCAGGAAAATGGATGGAACTTGAACCCATTATGTTAAGCAACATAAGTTAAACTAAGAAAGTTAAGGATCCTATGTTCTTTCTCGTATGTGGAAGCTAGAGAAGAAAAAGGAAAAGAAAGATAGAGGGGAGGAAATCTCATGAAAATCAAGGGAAGATCAGTAGAGGAAAGGGACCAGGGTGTAGGAGGCAGAAAGGGAGGGTAGAAGTGCTACAGAGTGATATTGGCCAAAGTATATTGGTATATTGTATGCATATATGAATATGTAATAACAAATCCCATCATTGTGCACAGCTATAATGCACCAAAACAAATGTAGAAAGAAAAAAAATAAAAAATAGCTTTCAGTAGTATAAAAAATTTCAGAATGGGGTAGGCATGCAGGAATGCAGAGCAAGGGAAAGGATAGTAGTCAAGCATCCATCCAAATGTCTCTTATTTTGCAAGATGAAAAAGAGTTCTAGAAATAGTGGTGATGGTTTCCCAACAATATAATTACTTAATATCATAGAACTATATGGTAAAAAATTAAGAGGGTAAATTTTATGTTATATGCATTGCACCACATTAAAAATGGAAAAAAAATAATTAAGATATCACCTTACACCAGTCAGAATGGCAAAGATGAAGAAAATAAACAATAATAGATGCTGGAGGGACTGTGGAGAGATAGGCACACTAACACACTGTTGGTGGAGCTGTAGACTG
Source organism: Aplodontia rufa (assembly GCA_004027875.1). Lineage (NCBI taxonomy): Eukaryota > Metazoa > Chordata > Mammalia > Rodentia > Aplodontiidae > Aplodontia > Aplodontia rufa. Next base: position 21,722 of record PVKS010031970.1, read on the forward strand.
GTACAGCCCCTCTGGAAAGCAGTGTGGAGAATCCTCAAAAAACTAGGGATGAGCCCACCATAGGACCCTGCTATTCCACTCCTGGGAATCTTTCCAGGAGACTTAGAATCAGCACATTACAGTGACACAGCAATATCTATGTTCATAGCAGCACAATTTACTATTGCTAGGCTATGGAAACAACCCAGATGTCCCTCACTGGAAGAATGGATCCAAAAACTGTGGTACATTTATACCATGGAATATTACACTGCAATTAGAAACAATGATATTGCAGCCTTTGAAGGTAAATGGATGGCTATGGAAGAGATCATGCTGAGTAAAATCAGCTTAACCCAGAGATCTAAGGGTCGATTGTCTCCACTCATCTGTGGAGGTGGGGACTAGACCCTGGACAATGAGAAAGTTGGTCTAGTAGCATGTGTTAAATCCAGATAAGATGTAATGCTTTACAACCTAATACTTTTTTTAGAGATATAGTGGGAAGGGGAAGGGTGAGATAAGGGAAGGTAATTGGGGGGGCACTCCTAGGGGTAATTGCAATATCCAGAATATATACACATTTTATATTATTTTGTTAAAATCTTGTAAGGTTGTTCAAAAATATAAAATAATAAAAAATAATTTAAAAAATTGTGTTCAAGAGAGAAGTCACTGTGGTAAACTGGCAGATACTTACTAATTTATACAACAATAAAAGAAATCATAGACTTTTTAAAAAAATGGAAAACAATAAATAAATGTATTTGAAGCACAGTGAATAGATGAACCATATACATGTTTCATTGGCACCAATTTAATTCTTCTATTTAGGTAAGATTTCTTCACATTTCTTATAAGATACCCTAAATAAATAATGAATTACACTTAATACAGAAAGCAATTTAAGATATCACTGAAAAGAGGTCTTAAAGACTAGATAAACCAAAGATCTGGTACATATACACACAGTGGAATACTGTTCCACCATTAAAAAAGATAATACTCTCCTTTACAACAACAGAGATGAACTTGGAAGCCATTATGTTAAGTGTAATAAGCCAGGTACAAAAAGTCAGTTGCTGCATGGTCTCACTCATAGGTGGAATCTAAAAACGATCTCATACAGGCAGAGTAGAATGGCAGTTACCTGGCACCATTTGGAGGAATATACTACTTTGGGGGAGATATTGGTCAAATGAAACAAATACACCTGAAGTAAATTAAAGAGTCCATTACATATGGTAAACATAGTGATGATATGCTGTATTCCTC